>JAOTON010001152.1:450000-600000 GCA_034440635.1 Lepas anatifera
TCATTTTAGGGAGTATGTTCAATGTTAGGGAGGTGTCCTTTGTGCCCGGCATGGACGCTGGACGAGGACAGGAGGGTGTCTCACGGGACCTAGAGGGGAGGACCGCTCTCTTTGTCCTTCGCCTTCTCCCTCCCCCGCCTTGGATCCCTCCGTGGCCTAGCCTATATTATAGTAAATATAATTGCGTAAAGTTATCTGCGCCTCTACCAAATGCTTAAACGTGAATGACCAGCAAGTTGGATAACTGGGAACCTCCCCTTAGCGAAGAATGGGGTAATCGTTCATCGAGGAGGGGGTGTGTCTTATGTCTTTACGAGTGTGAATCTTTAGCCATCCATGCCTAAACCCGAGGGGAGTGAGAAATATCTTAAAGCCTAGATCCGCCTCTGAATGAAACTTTCTTAGTCACTCCTGGAACTAAATGCATGCCAAAAACGTTTGCACAATTTATTGCACTTAGTCATAACACTCAGTAAGTTAAAATACGCCTGCATTTTTCCTTTGGTACCTCTTTTTCTTTGCAAAAAGTCACTCAACGATGACTTGTTTTCTCAGTGAACAATGGGCAAACAGTGCCTTGAGATGCATAGTTCTTACATAGGGATTTATTTCGGTTTAAAGCGACAAAAGTTTTAAAAAATAGAGTAATTTTTACATGAGACAAACAAAACATCGTTGACTGGAATTATTTTATTCATTTTCATTCATGTATTCATTTATCTGGTACTTTGTCTACGGGCTGTGTCTCCCATTCACAAGGTCGATTCGTAGAAACGCAAATAAAACAAAAAACGTGATGATCATAGAGCTAATACCTATTCTTACCCGATTTTTAAGTTATATAGTCATGTAGTCATAATTCTTTGATAAATATAAAGACTGAATTATAACGATTGCTAGTTTCTCGCAAATTGTAATAAACCCTTCAGAATATCAAGGTTTCAGGGATTCAAAAGTCGTTTTATACGGCAGATGGTCCACCCTAAAAAGACCCCCCAAGCGGCTTTCGAGCAATGCTGAGTCTATCGCAGCTTTCACGTGTACCCGGTTCTCTGTTGCTATGCTAATTGTGGGGTACGTCGCCCCCCCTCCTCCCTGCGGCGGCGTTCACGGCACGGCGACTCCCTGGGAACGTTCTCAGGGCGCTGAGACGTTCGCGGCGCAGCGCACCACGCTCACCGACGCGGCGGGACGAGCGTGGCGCGATGTTACGCCATCGCATGAAACCCAGCGCCACCGATGCCAGTCCTTGCTATCGGTCCGCGGTGAGAACCGAAATTGGAAGTAAAAACCGAGAAACTCGTGGATCCACCACCATGCCCACCACTTCGAAAGGGCGGCTGTAATTCCTCCTGAAGTTGACCGAGAGTCTTGTTTAAAGTGTCTGAAGGATAGAACGTGGATTCGGAGATTATGTTTCCGTCGTCCCCTGGCTCTGTTTAGGTTGAGGTGATTAGCCGGTGAGCACTGCCGTGCGAATATTAACGGAAGCCCGACAGCGGGGGCCGTTTTATCCTCCGACGATTCTGTTTCCGGAACCATGCGGTGGCTCTGGTGGTCGTCAAGATAGAGACGTTGCGACATTTGGCAGGTCTTCTGCTGGACTGTTAAGATGATGAAACACGATTCTTTGCTTGTCCTTGTTATCATTGTCACTAATACTGCGATACGGATGGATTGCAACGTTTCAATTTGCTATTATGAGTGTATATCCCCAGCTACACCTTGCTTGTTTTTGTTTTGGGCTGTGTTTATGTTTTGGCCTTATTCTTTCTCACAAAAGTATCAATGTCGCCTCAGTATCCTGGATTTTTACTCTGCTGTCTCTGAAACCTATGAGTGAAGATAAGTTTTGTCATTCATTATATTTTCATACTTCGATATAATATATTAATCTCTTTTACTTTTCTAATAAGGTGATTTTCTTTTTCCTCAGATATTTTTCTAATTTTCTCACAAGATGCCGTTCGGCCTGTCCTCTAGAATCCCGGGTGCATACTTGAGCAAATGCACTGTGATTATGCCTCCAGGCACAGCCTTTGATAAAAATCTTCATGTAGGCAATGGATCATAAGATAGATGTTCCGTCGTCGCGGTCATAACTCCCGCAATGACCGAAGATTTTTATTATTATCTATCATAGGCGGATCCAGGGGCCAAAGAGGTCACTTTCTCCCCTGATCAACCACGGGGCACCCCCTGAAACGGCCACGGCACCCCTTGAAAGGTCGATTGCGCCTCCCTGAAATGTTGCTTCCCACCACCCTTCCCCTCCCGACCCCCAATGATGCGAGTATCGGCGTCCCCGCGATAGGTTTTGACGCCTAACTGGCCCGGAAGGCACCCCCTTTCGACCATGTGCTTCCCTGATCGGAGATCCTGGATCCATCCAGAGGTGCAGAAAATATGCTGGCTGTCACAAACTCGATGCGACGTATGCCTCCTCTGTCACACAGAGCTGGAAGTTATAATTGTATACTTGAATATTATTTCCAATATGCTGAATGTCCTCTACCTGTCTCTTAGTTTTTGCAGCAGACAAGGTTCAAGCACCAAACCATTATAGCATGAAAGTAGTAAACTGTGTTTTCATTTTTAGATCATGTTTTTGTTTTTGGAAGGAAAATTTACAATCATGGATCATTGTTTCCAGTATTGGGATCATAACTATTATTGGCAACTCTGACCGCAGTTTCCCTCAATGACATGCGTTTCCCCTTTTGAAGAAGTTTCCATTTTTGGAAGGAGTGTTTCAAATTATGGTACATTTCACCATGATTAAATGTAGCAATTATCATGAAAATAATTATTATTGGGAACATATCTATTAATGGGAATGTACACACAATTGGGAAACCTAATCACAGCTTCCCCCTCCCCCACTAAACTTCTATCTCACATATCAACAAAAGGGACAAAAATGTCAATGTTTACATAGGATTTGGATCCACCTAAAAATTTTGGTAAAGTGTACCTTAGGTACCATTTTTATAAATATATCAAATGCTTAAAATTTGCCTCCAATCCACGATTATCACCTGCCTGGTCATTTTTTCTTGCAGTACAAACTCTGAGGCAACTAGCCTGCATAGATGTAAAATTATGTCTATTGGCCTAATAGGTACAGAGGTATTGGAATTCACATACCAAAGAAAGATCCAGTGTAGTCAAAATCCTGCTTTAACTCCATGCAGTTCAGGTCCTGTGTGTTGCTTTCTACCACTGGTAGTAAGCAACACACCCTCAACCAGAGTTTTTCGGAGTCTCTTTCTTTCTGAGATTTGCTGTGATTTTCTGAGATGAGAAGGAAGTCTACTAGGCCCCCTCCAGTGCACATTAGTGCCAATGCCAGGCCCCTCTCCAGTGTAGGTGTTAACACTTTGTGGAGGACTGCATTGGCACACATTTCCTATCTGTACAATATTGATATGATAATTTGATCATGAAATCTCACCTGAATCCCTGTTGTTGCCAGCCTGTTGCTGGCGCCAACTCTCCCAACTTCCTCCAGCTCCAAATCGATCTAACCAATCTAGCGCACAAATAAGCTAAGGCACAAGCAAGCCAAGGAATGAAAAACCAAGTTTAATATGTGAAAGTGCATCAATCTAACAGTAGCCTACATTCATCTTGGATTAGCCATGGACAGCAATATTCATTCTAGCTAGTTTTAGCCTGCACTTATCTTAGATACACCTAATAAATATGCCCTCAAAATAAGTGGCATCCCACCTGTTGGAATTTTTGGCAGGCTCTACATCACATAAAAATTCCGAACTTGTCTTGTCGCTGTTGCGCAGTTTAAGTAGAATTGCTACCCAGCTATGTTTATTTTTTCATTCATTTAGTACTTTTCTTAGTAGCTTTTAGGCGTACTTAATACTAAATTCGAAGAAATAGGGGCCAATAAATCGAAGACACTAAAACTGTAAATATGATTTCACCTGAAAAAATGGACAGAGAAGTACTTGATAAAGGTATCTGCGTTGTCGTTAAGGCCTTAAATATGCCCACAATCGTGTATTTCTCGAAAAAAATTGACTGTCACATTTCGGGTATCTAGGCAACAACTTTCTGCTAACTACTAACAATCGTCACCATTGGGCTGCATGTTAAAATCTGGCAACTGTGACAGCGGTTTGCGGCTTTTCTGCAACGGGGGTCCCTCGTTTTAGTAGAAACTGAAAACAGTACCAATATTGTGTCACTAATGGTACGCTGTGCAATTAAAAGACAGAGCTGCTAAATTAAAATATTTGCTACACGCTTCTTTCTGTATTTCGAAAATATGTGGTTTGATTTTGAACCATATAGTCAGGATCGCTATTTTGTCACAATTATGCACCTCGATTTTCGTAAATGTATCACAAACTCCAGTAGCCGAGTTGGCAAGTTTCTGCACTTCTGGATCCGTCTATGTGATATATTGCCTAATTGAAGATTCTGATGAGGTACTGGGCTGGAATGTCTTATCACACTGAATTTGCTCAAGTTTGCATCTAGGGTTCGAGGAGACAGGCAAAACAATACGTTCCCAAATTATAAAGCATGTTCCTTGGTGTGACACTCCAGAATTAGCCAACTCTTCCAATTTTTTTCGAACCAGTGTGAACCGGGACGGGCACGTCTACGTTTATAGAGCAATAGTCATATCAAGTTAAATATTACTTGTTATTTTCGCCTTGTGTTGTATTTTAATATTATCTTTACACTCGTACGCATACCATATATATTTAGATCAATGTCATGTCTGCCTCATGGGAGTTAGTGCTCTTTGGTCATAATGATGTATATTTTGAACAAATGCGAAAAAAATTCAACAACTTAGTTTGTGTCAGAGTCAGAACAATCTGTAACAGTCTTTTTCGCAGGTTTCATTTTCCATAACTGGGCTGGAATTTGTTTGTCCACGCCATAAGTTTTCTCCGGTGGATTAAATGCCCAGTTCATGCATAAGCGAGCCTGAACACCACGTCAACCAGTTGAACCTCCCTCGCCGTCAGTGGTATGTTGTGACTTAGTGCTGCCTAATCTGGGCCCAAATCTGTGATTTAAACATCCCTACTCTGACAAATACGTTACTGCTACAAATCAAACCGCTGTTAATTAATGGTATTATCAGGTTTGTCACGATCTCTAGCCATACCAGGTATACTGGCGCCAGTTTCTCTAAATAGCGTATTAAGACTCAGACTTCAGGATATCTTAACTTCTCCGTTTATATTTGTCATAATCGTCTTTGAGCCACGACTGTTGCCGCCTTAATTAACATGAGGTTTTGGATGCTCGCCGAGCAATACCCGCCCCCCAAGAGAAGGGTGTGCAAATAAGCTTTCAACTTTCTCCAGTGAGCTAAGTTTGCTGGGCAGTGGGCTGATCTGGTGGTAAAAGCGCTAGACCTCGTAAAAGAAACCCCGGTTTGAATCCATCGCGAGGTGAAGTTTAGCGCCCGTCCTTAACGAAGCTGAATTCTACACTCCAGGCCTGTGGAGCCACATTGCTCGGACGGCGTGGAACATAGGTTATTTGTAACGTGTTATAACATTTTTATGCTGCATATTTTCTGCCGTAACAACTGAGCTAGTTAGTAAGGGCACTCCATTGCATGAATTGAACATATTACTTCCGAGTTAAATTGGCAGAACGGTGCTTTCCTTGCACTACTCTCTTTGCAGGGGCGAATCCAGGATTTCCTCAATGAAGTGGGGTGAATGTTAGCATCGGTGGCCTCTTTTGGGACCCTTTTAATTCCGGAGGCATCTGCCATTTTTCATCGAATAAGAGTAATATTTGGGATTTTTTTAGATGCAAGGGCGGATCCAGAATTTACTTAAGGGGGAAGGCTGGTTAAGTGTGAGGGCTTCCGTTGAGGAGTCTTCAATTTGGCATTTATTGTACGTGAAATATTTGTGAACTGAATAATTTGTGCGGCACCTATTTCTAAAGTGCTAATAAAGCTTAATGTTTTCAGGGGCCCTCGAGACCAACACTTGGGACTCTCGAGGCAAACTCTTAACCAACCCTCAGGGCCCTCCAGACCAATAATAGGAGACACCCCGGAACCAACTCTTGGGGCCCTCAGACCAAATCCTGGACCCCCAAACCAAATCTTGGGCCTCTAGACCAACATTTGGGTGGGGTTTGGGTTCCCCTGGAGCGCCCATTATACATTATGGGGCCCCCCTGCGAGGTACCCCTTGCAGTACTTAAGCTCAATCCAGGGGGCGGTCGTAACCTTCGCCCCACCTCCTTGGATCCGCTCCTGTCCCTTTTTGCTGATTTTTTAACTGAGAGTAATCAAATGATGATACTTCCAAACGACTTATGAATACAAACTTCATCCCCTTCCATGTTCAGCATGAAATCTCCAAAACATGCTTACCTATCATACACAGAACCGAAAGGTGCCGCGTGGATGTTCCAATATCATACCGAGCTGAGATTGGGCAATTATTCTTAAAAAACATCCAATGTATTAACCATGACAGCCCTGGACTTTCATTGAATTCTATAGATACATAGAGACCAATAGCTGAGCCAATGGGGTGACCTCCAGGAAATAAGACCCCTTAGATATTTGACGACAATAAGACTGAAGTGGTCCTGGAAATGGCACAAACATAGATAGATAGATAGGACATAGATTTAGAACATAGACATAGAACATAGAAGATACAACATAGACATAAAACATAGATTTCGCATCAACTCACACATAATGGAGCAAAACTTTGTGTCAAATCGTCATATAGAGAGCTAAAACCGACACCTTTGTCTTTGACACCTGCAGGGATTTCAAAAATGTGTTACACAATCTTTTCACGTCAATTTGTGACCTCCAATTCCATGTGTAAACCCGGCACCGCCTGGACTCATTTCGTACTCACCGCCGCCAGGGGTCTGTCGGACCCTTAAATTCTCGGGAACCGGGCAAATCAAATCGACGCTGGAAGTAGTAGGCATCACCATCGCCTACTTTAGAGCCGAGTTTGAACTATGTCGGTTGACCCATGACATCACAGAGGGCCAAAATGGGTCAAATATAGGCCCATTTAGGAAGCCTTGCAATTCGAGAACCATTACTCTTAGAACAAAGCTAAAGGTAGCAAAGTGGTTAACTTGACCTAAGAGTTTAAATGATACGTGGCATGATCTTAATCTGACCATGAACTAAAGTCAAGATCAAATCATGACATTTAGATGTCACGTTGCATATCATTCGAATTCCTGGATCCTGACCGTTACTGTGGTGCCACATTTATTTTTGTATCTTGTCTCGTTCAAAAGTTATAAACACAAACTATTTCGAAAACCAGGACATTTGGTGACCTCTGATAACCTTTTTACTGAACATACATCAAAACGAATGACAGCGTGCAGACTGGTCTTTTCAAGACCTATCGAATTTTACTTAGAAATTTGATCTAGCTCCCCCAAAATCCGAGTTACACCCGGTTTTTCAGCCACATTTTAGAAGAATAGAATCACCTTACATGGGCTACAAGTGACGTCATAACTCGTTGACTTGAGCTGACCTGATGCTTATAAGCACGCAACTGCATGATGAGCTGACATCAGACAACCTGAGCATCAGCATTATTAACCCGCGCCCCACCGGGGGTCCGGCGCCACCTTCACCCCACCGGGGCCATCGATGGCCCCCTCTAACTCCGAAAATATGGGCGTTAGCGCAAATCTGCAAAGTGCATTAGAAAGCTCGCGTGAATTCAGTAAGAAATTACTTCGCATGTTTTAGTGCTCAGGTCAATTGTTTGACCTCCAGAGGTCAAATTAGGTCAAGATCGGCTATTTTCACTCAAATATGCAATGCTTAAGCAAACTGGGTATAACTCTTTGGCCATTAGAGCTATTGAGGTCTGGTAAATCACATTTGATAGAAAATTGCCAGTCCTTTTTCCGCTATGTGGAACGTAAAGACCTCCCGCCAGTGGTTTGACCTCCAGAGGTCACCTCGTGACCCTAATATGACCTGAGGTCACGAAAGGTCAGAAAGTGACCTTGCTGTATATCAAATTATATCAAATAAAAGCCAGTGACAAGACAAACACGATGGTGTTTGTTTCAGTGCTCTAACATAATTAGGTCAAAAGTTATTGTCAAAATACTGTTTTTGACCCCTGGTGACCTTGGATGACCTTGGAGAGGTCAAAGGGCAAATATGGCCCCTGGAATCCGTGAAAGTGTGTCAAAGAACGCTTTTCTGATCAAGCTGAGCATTTTTAATCGTTTTTGTGACTTTTAGATCATATGACAGCTTTTCCCCATGCTTTTTCAATGGGAGAGGTCACCTCGTGACCTGACCTCAGGGCACGAAATCGAAAAACCCCGGATATACACCTTGTAGACCCTGGAGGGGCCATGAAGTGTAGCAAGTTTCAAATCGATCGACTTTGAAATGTAGCTCTTACGGAGCTCTAAAGTTGAAGTGAGGTGACCTTGGTTGACCTCGTCTGGTGACCTGACCTTGGGTGACCCGGGGTAAAAAATTTCAGGAATGGTGGGAAAATGATGCAGTGAAAGGTAGAGCCTTCAACTGCGGTGCTGCGCCTCGTCGTTTTTCTGCTATCCCGGAAAAACCTTAGGGGGCCATCGATGGCCCCCGGTGGGGCGAGGGTTAAAGCCGCCAGAGGTGGCCCAGACAGAAAAATCGCGGAATCATTCCTCATTCGGCGATACATACCATCCCTCAACACTCAAACATCATCCTGGTCACTCCTGCTGTAAAGTCTACATGCTCGGGCATCCAAATATATGCGCACACTCACAGGCATACATTCAAGCAAACACACACCACACACATTGCTCCCTCGGTATGAGGGTGCTGGGACTGTTGGCATTTTTTCACCACCAGTCACTCGGCGTTTAGCAAAAATTTACCTCAGACCTTTAGCCACCTCCATCTCACACTCCTCGCCTGACAACGGTCAAGAACCGAAACGTTCTGTTTGCCTCATCCCTCGCTCTTTACCTTTTACCCCTTACCGTGTCTTAGCCTTTTTTGGCTTTTTTGGGGTTTAGGCGTTTTAGTTTGTGGACTTTGACATGTCTTGCCTTTTTTACCGTCTTTCTCTTGGATTTTTTACCGACGGATGGGGTTCTTGGGATGGGTTTCAAGTCTTTTAGCGCTTTTACTGTCTTTAGTTTAATCATCTTTTTTAGGGTCCAAGGTCACTCCCACTACACAAACATAGACCAAGCAGTTTGCATTGCACTGACTGAAAAATCACGCCAGCAGCGTAAACCAAATGAAATGGCGCAGTGCACACTGTGCACAGCCCGGTGTTGACTTTTGCGGCCGGCTCGGCCGTGTAGGGCCACGAGCTGTCACCGTGATGCAGCGGCGCCAGTTCCGAGGCGGCAGTGAATTAATGTCAGCGACGGCAGGTGTGTGACGCCGGCGGCGTTTGTGGCGCACTAGAGCGCCGGGCAGGTGTGAGCGGCGCTCCCACCGCCCCCGCTGATCGCCGTTCGGCCGGAAACATGCGACCGCGGGAGACGCGCCCACAGTCATTCCGCCGTGCTTGCGAGAGATGTGCTCCCGGCTCTTGGTAAATTGTTGGAACTGGTCTTAAGCGTGCTGAGTATTTACGGAGGAGATGGACCGCAGAGAGGTGGCTCTATCTGTTTTGGATTGAATGGAAACGCGGATTAATTTCAGAAACAGTTTGGTTCTCAAGTTGTGTTCTCATATATTTCATCATTGCAGCTAAAGCTCCCCGTCAGGTACATACATACCTATGTGGTGTCGTTGAAACAAAAACCGATAAAGCAAACCTTAAACGTCCAGGTTATTTGCAGCCACTTTGGGAAAATTGTTGCCCCGACCATTAAGTTGTCAAGCTGGATCTTCAAGTGGACCTCCTTGCAGACAGTAAAGCATCCCCTATAAAATAAAAGCCCATCAAATTTTTACCCTTAATTCGTCCCACTTCTGCTTCGAATGGAACTTCGAAATTTTTTCCGAGTTTTTATGGGAAGTGGGGGTACGTTCCTTCATACTCTCCTTTTCCCACGATGCGGAATGGGCTTCAGAATTATTTTTTACGCCGATGGGCTTGAAGCTTTTAAGTTTTTAGGGGTGATAAGATCTTAAACTACCTGTCTCCTTGAATCCTAGATGCAGAATGGAGCAAATTTGCATCCGAGGTCACAGCTCGCACTATGACCAATATTTTTTACTTTCACCTTGTGTCTAATGAAGATTCTGATGGAAGTTTGGGCCCAAATATATAATCACGGTGAATTTGCCCCCTTTTTGCATCCAGGATTCGAAAAGTCTAGCATCTTATGATCATTTAGCATCTCATCAACTTAAAATCATGTTCCTCGGCACAACAAAGCGAAACCGGCCAAATTATTATTGGGAAGGGCCTAAATGGTGTCAAAATCAATTACCATGATGGTAAAATGATCAGATTTAATTAACGTGTGTCCTTCCCATGGACTATTTGACTGCATAAAACCATTTTAAAGTCATTAAGATGAAAAACACCAACACTGAAAGGATATTGTAACACAATACCCAAGCTTCATTGGGGATCCCTGAGCACCTTCAAAGATATAGAAATATATACCCATAGTTGTGTCAATTGTTAGACTAATTATTTCTCTGAAACTTAAGTGCTGTCTGAGCTGTTTGCTTCAGGAACATAAGTTTCAAGCTGCTAGTGCAGCTCGGTTTAAGTCACACAGTTCAATTTCAGCTCGTAGGCACGAACTTTCGCTTTAACTAGGTTTACCTAGCTATAAATGTATCAGTTCTATGCCCTTAAATGGTCGATAAAAATCCGATAAACATGCCCGCCGTCAGATTCACGCTGAGGGAACACGATTTTGGCTCCTTATAAGTGCAGCAACCGAATCTGCATATGATAGTAAAGACAACAAATATATGGCCACTACCTCGTAAAGATGAAGCTTGCTGGGGTGGTTGCTCTGACAGTCTTGACACAGATGGACATCTATTTACAATCATTCATAACTATTGTCTTCACTGATTAACTCCTCTTGACATGAGAAGCCGCCTGTTAATGTCGGGAGACATAAACATCTGCCTATCGGAGTGCGCGATGAGCGGCCTCACCGCACGATTGGCGAAAGCTCTAGTCTGGTTATTTGCCGTGGCAGACCACCTGTGAAAGTGTGGACTCAGCCCATTAGTTGAGGCGGATATGTGGGAGACGGGCAAACAGACATCGCACCAAAGAAACCTCGTGTTCTGACTGCGAATAAGCTTTTCTGCAGCATATCAGGTACTTTCGTGTTTGAATGGTGTGGAATTATAGAAAGTTTAAGTATACCTGTCTAATTTATGAGTAGAGTTGAAAATTATATACTTCAAAGTTGAGTAGGAAACTAAAGTCATCAAAATAACATAAAGTTGCTGGTCCTGCATTTGCTGTCCGAAAACAGTCATATTTGTTTCAACTTCACAGGCAAGCGCTCGGTAGACGGACTGGCACGCACGCAGGCGCCAACGCTGAATTTGTCTCAAATACGAGTTGAAGCCTTGGTAGGAACATTTTCTGCTTGGTTCTATATGTTTTTATTGGTCTATGACTTGATCTTTATCAAATCTTCTTTTTTCATCATCATCATTTTTATTATTTTCCATACGAGGCAGGTGAAACACAATAATACAGATAGGAATTGAAGACCAAAGGCGACAGACAGGATTAAAAACGCTAAAATGTTTCGAATTGAGAATAAGTTCACACTCAACCCACAGCCGGCCCCAAATGATCGGCCAACCGGCAGGGGCGGACACCGCAACCCGTCAATTGCGGCGCCCCCACCCACCATCAGCACCCCCACTGCCAGCGAGTGGTCTGCGTGAGGGACTAACGGACCCCCACGCTGACCCCCACAGACAGCACGGGCGCCACCTGACCGTAACACGCCAGCAAACAGATCATAATGAAAAAGTCATAATGAAACGATTTTGACGTTAACTTTCGACTTCTGTGTATGCAACATAGATATTCGGCTCTGACATGTGCCTATGAAACTCAGTGTCCCGACTCCATGCTGCATAATAGCAATGCTTATCTTTACTGTATGTATTTAGAGCCAGCGTAACATGGACAAAGCAAGCTCTGAACAAGCATAGCATAAGTTATGGACGGCTTCAGATATTAACCTTGATATTCCAACGACACGGAGCTAAATAACTAATCGTAATCATACATATTCATGAGTCCACGTCCAGCGTGAATAGAATAGATCCAGCACTGGTCAGTAATATACCCGTGGTAACTTCAAGGACGTCTGTACAGGGGTGTGAATTTCTGTCTCCTTGGGGTGCCCCGGCACACCCAATGGTGATTTGGGCTTCCCAAACTAAAAGGTACAACTTTAAGGGCTTATCGACGCACCAACTGTTAGGGTCACATGGCGTCACCAACTATTTCCCTGTTGGAAAGGTTTCTCGGGAGCCAGCTTGCTCCTTGTTCAGGGAAGCCGCCGGGCCTTGAACCCGGGTCGGCTGCGTGGAAGCCAGCTGCACCCTCCTCCCTCCCCCCAACTAAAAGGTAAATCAAAGTCCTAATGAAGCGCGTAAACAAGAGGGAATGACCAACAAATATATGTTCCACCGTGTTATGAGGGCACTCTCCATCTAACCTACAACTTCATATCTAACAAGTAAGTGAAATCCTCAGACATAGTGGACAATCAGAAATGTATGTACCTGCATACCTGCATGATAACTTATTGCATACTCTAAATTTAAGCTGTGGCCATAAGCAGTGTCCTTAAGGTACGTCCATGAGATACCGCAAAGCAGAATTTATGCAAAAATCAAGTGCGTTTTTTCCTTTAAACAACTCGTTCACAATGAGACCAGCACGTTGAAGAAGTACTTTGAAATCAGTATAAAACAGCAACATTGTGTCCTTTGGTCGATGGCGCCAGACGTTTAAAAATGTGTACAAATTTGTAAACACTGTATGCATCGACAGGGACGGCGGATTTGGGGGTGGGGACTGGGGAGGCAGGGTGTGCTGTCACACACCCTTAAAAACTGAGGGCGTGCAAAAATATATTTTTGCACACCCGGTTTTGGCTTGATCCGGAGAGACCGGCGCCCCCCAGCCGGTTAAAAGAAAACAGGCCTAAACAACGCCTACCTGAAGAGCTAGGACTCTCGGTGTGAAATAAAGACACTTCCATATATTATGAATGGTGCCCCCTAACATCAAGGCCACCCGATGGAGAGAAAATAGGCGCCCCCTTCCCCAGGAGAGAAAAAGGCACCCCCTGGGGAGGAAGGTGCCCCTCCCAAAAATCCTGCACACCCTCTAGAAAATTGAACCCGCTGTTCTGTGCATCGACACATTACCTGCTGTGTAATATTGCTAAACAGTGACTCTTCTATTGTGTTTCTGCTGGTTATTACCATACCATGCCATGACAGTCCGAGGGCCTACTATACCGTATACTAGGGCCTAGTACTAAGATGCAAAAGTGCTGTCAGAAATGTAAGACTGAGATGCTGGTTGCATGAATATTCATTGTACCACTCATCAGGTACAAATTCAAAATCTAGGACGGCATCTCTCTCAGTACCAAACACTGGCTCTTTATTACTCTTATATAACCCCCAACTGTGGCTGAAAAAGCCCAATGAACCACCAAAAAACTACCTGTGAAGTCTTTGGTCAAGCTTGTTCAAACTAGAGGAGACCAGGGCTAGTTGAACATGATTTTTGTTTTGGTCGCATATTCAGAGATTGCCAAAGATATAGACTTTGCTCTGCCATTGCTGGAAAGACTATTCTTTTGGCTTTCAAGTGATGCGTGCACCAATTCTTAAATGTTGTCGCCGTGTGAGATATTTGATCATGAATAGGTCAAGGTCAAATGGCTCAACTCGCCCCGTGTCGGGGTAAGTTGAGCCGCGCTCCGGGGTACGTTGAGCCGCTTAACGATTTGAAACCTTATACTTCATGACCCCTCCAGGGTCTACAAGGTGCATATCCGGGATTTTCAGATTTCGTGACCTGAGGTCAGGTCACGAGATGACCTCTCCCATTGAAAAACATGGGGAAAAGCTTTCTTATGATCTAAAAGTCACAAAAATATTACAAATGTTCAACTTGCTCAGAAAACTTTCTTGGACACCCTTCCACGGATCCCAGGGGCCATATCTTCCCTTTGACCTCTCCGAGGTCATCTAAGGCTCCCAGGGATCAAATGCATTATTTTGACAATAACTTGACCTAATTAAGCTAGAGCGCTGAATCAAACATCATCGTGTATGCCTCGTCACGGGCTTTCATTTCTATACGGCAAGGTCACTTTCTGACCTCTCGTGGCCTCAGGTCATATTAGGTCACGAGGTGACCTCTGGAGGTCAAACCACTGGCGGGAGGTCATCACGTTTCCATAGCGGGAAAAGTTCTGGCATCTTCCTAACAAGCGTACTTTACCAGATCTCAATAGCTCTAATGGCACAGAGTTATGCCCAGTTTTCTTAAGCACTGCATATTTTAGTGAAAATAGCCTATCGTGACCTAAATTGACCTCTGGAGGGCAAACCATTGACCTGAGCGCCTGAACATACAAATAATTTCGTACTGAATTCACGTGAGCTTTCTAATACACTTTGCAGATTTGCGCTAACCCCCATATATTCGGAGTTAGAGGGGGACATCGATGGCCCCGGTGGGGCGAAGGTGGCGCCGGACCCCGGTGGGGCGCGGGTTAATGCAAGATGAGGGCCCAAGCCCTGCGCTGGAAGCTCTTCTCCATAATTGGTCGGCCTAGAGCATGTCAGGGGCAGGAAAGGGGATGTTAAGTCGCTTAAGTGTTTTGAAAATAATCGGGAAATTAGAAGCTGGTGGTAAATGGCTTTCCCTTCGCTAATGAGTCGACCCGATAGCAGACATTTTAGGAGACAACTGTCAGGGCCAAATAGCATCGCCAACTATTTCCCTGTTGGAGGTTTCTCGGGCGCCAGCTTGCTCTTTGATCAGAGAAGCCACCCGGTCTTGAACACGGGTCAGCCGCATGGAAAGTGTGGTGCAGTCCACTACACCACCGTGCCCCATTGGTTTCAGGGGAAATTAGGTATTCCATGTTTTTTTTCCTCCGGGGCGCGTTGATCATGGCTCAAGATACCCCAGCACCCTTCTGGCTCAACTTACCCCGAGACCCCGCCGCTATTTCGAGGCAGCTGACGCGAAAAGTGAGTGATCAAGTCTCATAGTTTTCGGCCCAAATGATGTGTAAATACCTGCATTCAACCCATTTAGTACGGCTGATATTTATCTCCAGCATCAACAGTGCTATTAAGAAATGTTTGACAAAAGTAAAATTCACTTTTGCTATGAAAAACAGGCTTTTCTGTCTCCAAACCGCTACCGACCAGATACCACGACGGTTTCCAGCTGAAAGACGGAAAGCGGTTGCGCGCATGCACAGTTATGATTACAGCGCAATATCTTCAGAAACAGCGGAGTTATCACGAGTGGCTCAACATGCTCCTGGCTGCAACTAGTCCCGATCTCCCCTACATGATCAAGAATCTACCTCAACCCTAACACAAGCCCTATCTCTGTTTTCCTGATGTTCCAGAAATTAGTTGCCCTGTCCCTTTGTCGATTTCTCTCCCCACCAAACGTATGTATGTGAAGCAATGCAAAGGTGTGTGAGAAAATAAAGCAAAAAGAAAAAAAAAGAAAAGAAATGACACTGAAGCCCCAAGGCAAATATATATTGTATTATTTTTTTCTATGATTGTAATTTTAGGATTGTTTTCTCATATACCCTTAAATTTGTTAAGGGTCCATATAAATATTTTTGGTGAGCATATTTTGATGTTTTTTGCTAATATAATTAGCTGTTTATGATATATTCAAGAGGTCTGCAAATTTCGGGATCAGCAAAATAAGTTTCTGCATTTATGAAGCTCTGGATAACGACATATACAGCGCCTTAGATACAAATAAATCATAACGCGGTTCTGTGTGTGGTATCGAGCGGTCTGTATTGGTATCGAGTGGCCTGTATTTCAAATAATAATGCGTTTGTTTTTTCTACCTGCCCTGGTTTAAATCATGACGGCTCATAGAAAATATCAACCTGCATATATTGACAAAATTTTCGGCGGAGCACACATGGAGGAATATTATTTGTGAAACAGCCGGAATGGTCGACATCACAGCTTGCCTCGTACGATTAGGAAAACCCCTTTCGCTGATTATAAAATGTTCAGAACCCTCATTATCATAATAATAATAGTTTTTGATGTCGTAGCTTCTTTGGTCATTGGCGCCCATACCACAAGACGAGTCTCCCTACTGGGTAGGAAGTTCTGAGTGACTGGTGGGCAGTGGTGGATACAAGGGGCGGGGGCTCAAACCACCCCCAAATGTACAGGGGTGTTTATAGTTTATACATAGCCGGAGGCCGTTCCGGGGCAATGGCAGGGGAGGCTCGAGCCCCTCTCCCCAAAATGCAGTCCTGGATCCGCCACTGCGGGTGGGCATATCATTCCTCCACTGTCAATTACTCTACATTTTTACAAAATATTTTACGCTTTGGGATTTTGTTTCCTGAGAAAATGCTCAGTGTCATGCTAAATGAAATTACCTACAGGCCTGCGGGGTGTGTATTTCTATCTCTGGATGAGGGGTGCCCAGTAACCCAGAATTTGTCCACATTAAGCAGTGTAGCTTGGTTTCATTTGCTTAAGGGGCTGTAGTGTTTTGCAAACTGCTTTTCTAATACAATGTTTCTCTTGATGCTGTAATAATTGACAGTTTTCGGATTTGGGCGCCCCCCTTGGCTTTTGAAAATCCACGTTTGTATGACGCACCCATTGAGGATGCATTCCTTAGACAAAGACATTCCGTCGCATATGAATTTTGGGTCATACCACAGGGTCTTAGTTTTTGTGGTATGACGTCAGAAAGATCAAATGCACTAACACATCGACAATTTTGTGAGTACCGAATGAAGTTTTGTGCCTTTTCGGCATCCAACACGGAGCAAAGCAGCACGTCCTTCCCTCTTCTGGTATATAATCTGGTTGTGCTACGGCAGCGCTCTCTATTACTCCTCACTCTGCTTAACTCGTCCGACAGCTGAGTTGTGCATTTAGGTACGTCTCTCTTTTCCTTCCCTCGGTTACTTTCGGGCTAGGCCCCACTCCTCTATACTCAGCAAAATCCCATCTCGCAACGCTCCTGACTTCAGTGAACTCGGCCTCCGGCTAGCCTGTGCTGACTCTGCCGCCGTCTCGCTTGCACAAAAGAGCAGCCTTGGATAATGGAGCAGATAACCCAACCAATAGAGGGCAATTAATGCCTAGAAGTTTTTGAAAATACAATGTTAATACATGTCCTGGTCTCTGGGTTAAAACTTTATCATTTTCAAAGATAAATTTATGCTGGATTTCTTGCAATTCAAGTGAACGCGCCTCCACCAATCAGCGGCCGCCAGCCGCTTGGTGCCGCTTGCCTGCGGAGCACAAAGGTTAGAGAGGTCACGCTGGGCTCCGTTGACGCCGAGTTCAAGCCTCGTCGGGGTGGGGTCGCATGGCGGATTAGAAAGCCTACATGCATGGTGTTGAGAATGGTGTTGGTTGGTCTGCTGTTAGACTGAGGCAAGGGGACAGGTGGAGGTTAAATTCTGTGCACGTGGGTGATATATGGGCTAGATATTTGTGCATTGTGTGGTGTCGATGCAATGGAAAAGCATTAGTGCAAGTTCATTAAACGATTCAGTGTTTGAATATGCTTAGCAAGCAAAATTGCAGGCACCTATTTTCAGTTATTGGTATTTTTCGGCATCAGGGTAAATGATGCAGCTTTCCAAGACGTTTGTACATTGACACACACTTATTGGCAACACAACACACACAGTACATGTGACATACACACCACCTGACATTTCACGCGTATGCAACACTTGAAGTTTAACCCCCACACGTACAGGGGAGGGGGTTGTTGCAACTCCCTAAGGTTTTTCAAGAATTAAAAACGAGCTTTTTTAACACGCGCATTGACGGGGCGGGTACCCGCCCCTCGGATTTTTCGGAGATAGCAGAAAACGGCGGCGCGTAGCGCCGCCGTACTTGGTATACCTTTTCCTCATCATTTTTACAACTTCTGTAAAAATTTTAAGGTTAGGTATCTCAGGTCGGGTCACCAGTACAGGTCAAGTGACGCGACCTCAAAAAAGTTTAAGATAGCATAAGTCGGAGCATGGTGAACATATCCGATTGAAACTCATATCACATAATGGCCCCACCGAGTTTTCTAAAATATGTTTCGGTATTTTTGATATCGATGACCTAAGATCAGGTACGAGGCATGACCTCTCCATTGGAAATACACGAGAAAAATGGTTTTTACGGAATAACTCAGTAACGGATGGTGATAGAGCATTTATTTTAGCTGCATTAGACTTGCCTAGGCTTTGCAGTTCTAATGATATTCATTTTATATGATTTGACCCTGACCTGACCTCGGTCAGGTCAAATCCTTGATTTGACCCAGCAAGGTCAAATTATACATCATTTGATTTGGCTTGCTAAGAGGATTCATACAGTTCAAGTCGTTTTTCTCTATCTTTACTTGTTCAGATGTAATGGCCGAAAAACTGAATTTACACATTATCCCTATGACGGGCATGTTTTGACCTCTCGTGACCTTAAATGTGACCTGACAAAAAAATGGTTCAAATGTTTTCATGGAGAAGTGGATGGGCAGCCCAACGCCGTTTACCGTTTTTCGCTACCTCTGGTTCTCAAGATCTTAGTGGGGGCGGGTACCCGTCCCCGTCATGCAAGGTGGCTCAGACCCCGTCAATGCGCGTGTTATGTTAGAGCCTTGAAAGTTTGTATAACCTCTGGGGCATTAATTGCACATTTTTGCAAAAAAAACTGTTCCTACCTTTCAAGATCACGGAGCTATGACCTCAAGAGTGGAACCATATTGAGGTCATTTGTGAGCCTGTACCCGTTTTTACGTGAATTCTCCAGACTCTCATCGTTCTTTTGCAGCATTTGTTCATGAACTGGCCCAGAATATTTTCTTCCAACCTCCGAGGAACACTTTTATCAGGTTAGACCTTTCATGACCTTCCTTGACCTTCAATAACCTTGCTTTGACCTTGCGTGACCTCAGTGATAACGACCTGCGTCGAAAAACGACTACAGATGCGTGTTTCGATTCGGTATTTCTAAATGAGATGAACACCGAATTAGTTGACTTGCGTCCGATACGGACATGACATTTTTCGACCTGTGACTTTATTTGACCTTGGAAGGGGTGTAAACAATAACAGATGAAGAAGCAAGCACTTACTAGGCGTAAATGATGCAAAATGGCGTATCATTTTGAATTTGAATTTGAGTCAATTTGAATGATAAGGGCACTAAACTAGTTGGTTGGCATATTTTATGGACTTGACCTTTTTCGAAATTTGACCTTATTTGACCTTGAAGGGGATGTAGGCAATAACAGATGATGAAACAGGCACTTGGCGTAAATGATGCAAAATTTCTTATGAATAGTCAATTTGCATCATGAGAACGACGCTGAACAATACGTTTTTCCTCTAATACGGTCTTGACCTTTTTCGACCTTTGACCTAATCTGACCTTGAAGGGATTGTAAGTAGTGGCATATGATTAGACAGGCACTAAATTTGCATACATGATGCAGAATGGCTTATGAATAGTCCATGTAAATGATGTGGACACTGCACAAGTTGACTTGCTTTCATATAGACTTTACCTTTTACCTCCATTGAGGTCAACTAGGTCATTGACCTGATCTGAAATTGACCTTGACCTGAAAGTTTGATGACAGAAGCCTTTGGCGTTGTTTAAAGTGAGTTTAACCAGCGTCCAAAATTACCCTCGAAACTGAAATTGACATATTGGGCAGTTTTGAGTTTTACCGCTCATTGACCTTTGCCATTTTACCTCACCTCCTGCATTACCTAAATGGGTCACATAGGTGTGTAGCATATGAATCGATGCATGAATGTCCGTTTCTCAATTTAATGACCATACAAATGTAATTTGTTACCAAAATTCGCTCAATAGGAGCCAAAACGGCAAAATGACCCACAACAGGGCGAAAATCAGGTCATTGACCTGACCTGGAAGATTACCTTATGACCTAAGGTCATAAAAATTGGTATCAATCGCGAGTAATTGTAACGACCAACACGCTGATTTAAAGTTTAAGGTGCTTAAATGATTATTTGAAGCGGAAGGATAAGTAAGTCTGACCGTGTCAACAAGGAGGATCGAAGCAAATCACAGGATGCACGAGGCAACTATCTGAACAGGCACGAACATATCTAATGTTCTAATGGCACGAACATAATCGTATTCCTTTAACGAGGATCATTTCCCTATCACATCTATCACAGCTTTTCGGTGCCGCTGCCACCCGGCCTCCAGGTAGCTGGAAGCCACTGTGCACGGCCATCTAACCGTGATTGTCTGACTTTCTATGTTTAGGCCAAAAGTTAGTTTGTAGGTATGCTACAATACTGCGCTATAAATCTCCCGGGTGACGAGGCGTTCCTAGTAAGTTATTGTGTATTGTCATTAGTGATCATTAGTAGTGTACCGGTATTAGATCAAGACATTCAGCACTCAGCTTTCGATATATACGTTATGTGGTGGAGCTGAAGCCGTCAGTGACCTGACAAGTTGTGCCCAGCATTGACAATGGCGCACCCTAGCAGAATAAATACATTTTTTGGTACATTTGATTTTTCAGGCCAAAATATTTCCGTATTGACCAAAACAATACAGCATGCTACAAGGTACGAGGATGGGAGAGGACACTAATGAAACGTCAAACAAAGATAAATGAATTATTTCGAGCGGTGACAGGTTTTGAACGGCTGTTATTTGGTATGTTGAGAACGTTTAAAATTTCATTTTAAAATCTTTATAGCACGGCACATGTCGGTAGAAACGGTAGCTGAACGGTCTCGGCTGTTGTTCTGGCCTCATTGAGCGGTACTATGCGGGGGTGTGAACTTGTATTCCTTTGGGGTTTCCCGAGCGCCCGCAATGAAATATCGAGTTGGCATTAAAATGCCCTTTAAATTGTCTTGTTGATCATCTTCAGGATTCAAAAGGACTGGGATGCCTAAGGCAAATATAATATTATGCTTTCTCATTTCATTTGGCGAGCATTTCCTTTTTTTGCAAATTTAGGCACACCCAATGATTTTCGGAAATTTATGCCCCTGGTCCTAAGGTTTCATAAGAGTGGCCACTGGTGGCGATGAGCGCAATCATGCAAAGCAGGGTGGTTAAAGTGAATGAGGGCGGTCCAAGTTACAGAGGAGGACCCTTAGACTGAAAAGAGGGTCAATTGTGAGAATGGGGCACCCAATCACAAATTTGAGGGTAGCCGGAGGTGAATGAGGACGGTTCATATTGCAGAGGCCCGCTAAGAGCTGAAAAGGGGTGGTGAATTGTGGAATATGTGGCTTCCAACCACAAAATAGAGGATGTGCGGAAGTGAGTGAGGGGGTCCATGATGAAGTGGGACACCCTAAAACTGCCAAAAAGGCGGTCAATGGTGGAGAAGCGAAAAACCATGCAGGAGAGGGCGGCGGAAAGTAGACACGGGCAGTCCATGTTGCAGAGGGGCACCCTAGGGTTGAAAAGGGGCGGCCAAGTATGGACGCCCAACCGCAAAAAAAGAGCGCCGCCAAAAACTGACGAAGGCAGTCCACGTTGAAGAGGGGCGCCCAATGGCATGCCGGGTCAGCAGATTCAAGATCAGGGACTGCTTGCAGGCAGGCCAGCTTCAGTGGCTTTTACTTTGTGTTTTAGTTTAGCATTCACTGTTCGTACCCAAGGTGTCGCTAATTTGGTGCATCGGCAAGGGCTAACCCTTGGTCTTGGGGAGCGACCGCCCTTCGCCCCTCCCCTTGGATATGTTTCTGGCTTATACTACTTGTTCATGCAGCTATTGATGGCTGGGAAATTTGATATTAATATCCTGAGGCAGTGGCGGCGGATAAGGGGGGGGCAGGGTGGGGCAGTTGCCCACCCCAAAATTATCAGAGGGGCCCCTGGAAAAATATTTACCTTGGTTCTTTTCTGAATGTTCATGCACGATCTGACTGGGCCCTCAACAGCTTCTCAGTTTTTGGGGGGCCCTTTGCTGTCGAGGGGGCCCATCGTCATGGGGGCCCCTGGCAAAATGCTTGCCCCCCAATCTGAAAACAGCATCCGCCGCCACTGTCCTGAGGCCAGTTCCAGTGCGTCAGTTCCACATATTGTCCGTTCCACAATGTCAGTTCCACAAATTGCCATGACACATTCCTTGACCTCCGTAACTTTGATATCGATTAAATTGAGAGAAAGCTCACGCATGTTTTAAGCACAGCTTGCAAGAAGGGATATATGTATTTTAAGAAAATATTTTTGAAGTTTTTTATATTTTCGTTGAGCCGGGCTAGAAGGGGTGGTGTGTAAAACTACCTTCCTAGTTCCAAACCGATATTCGATTACTAGGTCTGAGGAAGAAAAAGTTGGAATACTATTATTTCCTCTTATCAAAATTCATGTAGCAGCGTTCAAACCGGTAAAAACCAGCCCTTGTGGGCCAAACTCAGCGAAACGGAACGGCTCAGGCTGAGGTGTCTGTGGTATACGCTCGAACCCAAGTCGAGCCGCTGGACCGACAGCACAAACTGCAGCAGTAGTAATCAGCCTGTGGTGTTCTGGCACCCACAGTGGGGCACGCTCGTCTTTAACCGCTACGCTCGTGCTAAAAGACCAACTGGGATGGACCCCACGTGTCGCAGGGCAGGAAACAATACCAGGAATTGATGTGCGTTGTTCTCAACTATCGTCAAATACACAATTTTTGCTGATGATTTGAATATTTATGCATGTGTCCAGCACAGCTCGTGGGGACCCCGGCACCATCCCTGCCCCCCCAGCATTATTCACAGAAGACGTCCGGACAGACATCCACAATAGGCCATGTCGTGATTACCACTTTTTCACAGGATCTTTGATTACCGGGTGTTTTCTAATGTATTGATGGCCGCTGATCACGATTTTCTGGTCGAAAGTTTCGAATTCGAAAAATATTTGCCCGCGCAAGCCGTTTGAAATTCTTCCGGTTTGCCAAAATTTCGATGTGTTCATATCTCACGGATAATACAAGGCAACTGATGTATTCAAAGGCCCCAGAACTTTAAAACCATTGAAACTGAACAATTTCAAACCTTTTTGACTCCTTGAAATATATACTTACCCGAAAAAAGTACCTTAGAAAGACGGGGATGTTTGAGCTTAAAAAGATGATAATAGATGGCGCGCATGACGCAGCCGTCAACCACTGTCCCGCTACGTCGCTTATGTCACGAAGCTATTAGCCAAAGGAGCTGGATATAGGATTTGAGCCTATTTTGAATTCGATGAATGAACATTTACCTTCACAAGATGATCTAGATTTCTCTCGCTTGCAGTTTTAAATATGATTGGTAATGGTTGCTTTCAAAGCAGGTCCAATTCAGATCAGCTAGCCAGCCTATATAGATTAGGTATCTAAGCATGTAGTCACTGCGGATCAATTTCAAGTATTAAAATGTACGCAAGAGCCAGTCGATTATATTTAGATTGGTCTTGCTATCACTAGCAAGAAGAATACCGCATTTCGGGAAAATGAAGTTACACCACACCTAGCGCCGCCGTCAAGCCGCTTAACATGATTCATGCATGCTGCCGCTTAACCAGCTCTCGATTGGGGCTGACGTTGTCGGTCACATTATGATGCTGCGGCTTGAAGAGATGGAGGCCAGGAAAGTGAACGAATTTCGCGTTTCAATAAGCTTGAAAATTCGAACCGACCGCTGATGAAGTTGTCGAGACTTACAGAAGAGCATCTGTGCCAGCAAGAAACAAGTACAAAGTTCGCTGTGAAATAAGGAAGCACCGTAACCTGAAGGAAGCGATCAGAAGGCGTTTACAAAACATGAAGGTATCGTAAGCACGGACAAAACATGACCACATTGTTTGACATATAAAGCAGAGCTTTACCATCAAAGGCATCGGCAAATAGAGCATTTCTGGAAGACCAACGAGAAGCACAGAGGTTGTATATTGGGGGCTTGGATGCTGTCTGACAGACCATTGGAGAGGGCAGCAGCTGCGGCAACCCACTGCTGCTGCCGCCAATAAGGCCTAATCGGGAGGCCGGCTCGTCCGTATTCGAGCACATAATATGACAATCACCCGGACAAGTCTATAAACGACTTCCGTGTCATTTAGAAATAAGTTTTCTTTCCGAGATTGATTTATACCTGCCAGAGCCTGATCGCGTGCGGCGTGTTAGCAGCTGGTGTGATGCTACAAATAGGAAGCTCGCTGCTGCATATACCACCAGCGGTCGCTGTCAATGGTGTGTTGCGTTCTGACGCAGCTTTGGCTCCGTCAGAACGCAACATCCGGAGAACTCCTGGTAGCCACAACGACAGCAGCAGTGGCTTGGCTCAGCTGCTGCCGTCTCCAATGGTCTGTCACGACTGCATCCGAGCCACCAATATACAACCTCTGTGCTCACCGCTGGTCTTCCAGAAATGTTCTGTTTGCCGATACTTTTGATGGTAGAGCTCTGTTTGATATTTCAAACAATGGTGTCATGCTTTGTCCATGCTTACAATATCTTCATGTTTTGTAGGCGCCTTCTGATCGTTTCCTTCAAATTATAAAGCTTCCTTATTTCTCAGCGAACTTTGTACCTGTTTCTTGCTGGCACAGATGCTCTTCTGTAAGTCTCGGTAACTTCATCAGCGGTCGGTTCGAATATTGAAGCTATTGAAACATGAAATTCGTCCGCTTCCCTGGCCTCAGTCTCTTCAAACCGCAGCATCATAATTCGACCGACAACGGCATGTATTGACGGCAAGCTGTGTCTGTAGCTTCATTTTTCCCGAAATACGGTATTCTCCTTGCTTGTGATAGCAAGACTAATCTGAACATAATCGACTGGCTCTTGCATACATTTTAATACTTGAAATTTTCCGCAGTGACTACATGCTAAGATACCTAATCTTATATGGCTGGCTCATCCTAATTGGACCTGCTTTGAAAGCAACCATTACTAATTATATTTAAAACTGCAAGCGAGAGAAATCTGGATCATCTTATGAAGGTAAATGTTCATTCATCGAATTCATAATAGGCTCAAATCCTATATCCAGCTCCTTTGGCTAATAGCTTCTTGTCTAAGCGACGTACGGGACACTGACTGACGGATGCGTCATGCGCGCCATCTATTATCATCTTTTTAAGCTTAAACATCCCTGTCTTTCCAAGGTACTTTTCCAGGTAAATATATATTTCAAGGAGTTAAAAAATGTTTCAAATTGTTCAGATTGAATGGTTTTAAAGTTCTGGAGCCCTTCCAATACATTAGTTGCATTTTATGGTCCGTGAGATATCAAAACATCGAAATTTTGGCAAACCGGAAGAATTTCAAACGGCTTGCGCGGGCAAATATTTTTCGAATTCGACATTTTCGACCAGAAAATCGTGATCAGCGGCCATCAATACATTAGAAAACACCCGGTAATCAAAGATCCTGTGAAAAAGTGGTGATCACGACATGGCCTAATCCACAACTACCCCAGTACGGAACCTTCTTGGGGATTAAATATGAACGCCAATAAGTGTGCTGTGTTGCGCTTCTCTCATCATTGCCGTGACCTCACAGCCCCTACGTATTGAGTTGTATCTGAACCTATCTGTTATCTGATTGAGGTTATCCTATTGATGCTATATGATTCCCGCTGTTGAGTCTCACCAGGACCTGGGGGTCACCGTGGATACAAATATGAAATGTCATGCCCACATTCAGGCTGTCTCTTTGAAGGCCATTAGCCTTGGCAAAGCCTTCCGAGGTCCGCAGTCGTCCGCAGTCAATCGCTCCCCAGAGTTCATGCCTTTTCTTTTCACTACCCTTACCCATCGAATCCTTGAGAATTGCTCCTGTCACACTGGGTAAATTGATGACGTGTATATATTAGAAAATGTGCAAAAGTGGTGGATCGGCTGGTAAATTATGCTTTACTTGAACTGAGATATTCTGACATTACTTTCTAAAAATTACTACCGTAATCATAGTTACTAAACCGTACAGTGGACGGTTGCTGCTGAGACTTAGTCTCAACAGCTAAATATTGTCTATAGTCAACTTATCAACATAAATGTGCTTCCCTAAAAGGATAAGAAGCTGACGTGAGAGCTTTTCCCCACAACGAATGATGGCACAGTATGCAATTTTGTGAGCGCTTTCTCTGGTTGAGCCCAGAGTAGTGCCGAAGTCAGACGTTAGTGCTGTCACCTATACTGTTCACGTCTGCATACAATTCCCGATGAGGTCGCAGTCAGTGCTGCCACCTATGCAAGTCTGCGGCCTCTGTCCGGCGAGGTCGCCGTCGCCGACGCGTCCCCGCTGACCAGGCGCTGCAGATGTGTGACCTAATTTGGACGCCGCAGCTGTCATGAACTGGACCAGCAAAGTAGGGCCGGTTACAGCGCGTGCCGAGGAATGGAGGCTGGACACCGGACGGTGGAGTAATGGATTAATCCTGGGTCGAACCAATTGATAATGGTGCGTAGTGGATAACTCTTATGGAGTGGTTAAGAGCTGCGTTGCAGTTCCTCTCACGGCTATGCTACACTTAAATACCAGAAAACTGTTCAGTGTTGTGCATAGGCGGATCCAGGATCTCCCATGGGGGAGTGGGGCACTTCTGGGCGGCACATTCTATCAGGTGGACGCCAAATCCTATTGTGGGGCGCCGATACTCGATCCTGGGGAAGGAGAGGGTGGGAAGAGACATTTCAGGGGGTAGAATGTAGCTTTCAGGGGGGGCACTGACCACTTCAGAAAGCGCCGAGGGTCGATCTGGGCCGAGGCAAGTGCCCCCAGTTGTCCCTTCTGGATCCGCCTCCGGTATAATGAGACTTCAGTGCGTAATACATACAAAAATAGCTGAGAACGTGCAACAAGATTCTTCTCTCTCCTCTCTCTCTCTCTCTCTCTCTCTCTCTCTTCGTATACCAACATTGACTGATGCTAGTCGTGATCATAGGCCTGAAATTACATTTCATCAGTGGAATACAACGAACCGTTTTAGCGTGATCGAGCATAAGGTACTTCAAAAAGTATCATGATGCTTAGAGGTGATGTATTAAATTTTCAGTGATTTAATTCACACCCTCATGACAATTTTATATGCTCCATTAATAAAATTATCAAAGGCCAGCCAAATGTGTTGCTCCCATCTCACATTGACATTGAAAAATATGTTCTGTGAGATCCAAAAAAATGTGAACACAAGATAGAAACGGTGTGAAGCTAACCGATTAGGAAATGGCTTTTAACGTTTGTTACGTACCTTCTAGCCGTACTACCTACCACATCCTGCTTAATATTTTCCAAATCAATCCTTTCTTAATTACAAGGATCTGATACATGGATAATTGGTCGTTATTGGACGGTAGTAAATTAAAGTTACCTATCACACTCTCCTTTTTCACTACCACTGAGCAGGAGAAACGTAGAGAGAGGTATGGCTTGGTTTCACTGGTGTATACCCGACTGGTATTTGGGAACAGAGCCACTGGTCCCAGATTTCGATGAGGGGCTTGGAGCACGAAATTGGTCAAGCCTGCACTCTATCAATCTTCCACTTTTTGCAGTGTAGGTGGAGGCTGGGAGCCGCAGTTTTTACAGCCCTATTCGGCACGTGTTCGCTTTTCCAAATTATTTGCGGGAATTCATGGCTGTTTCGGGATGTCGGGGAAAATTTTCCCCCTGGATTCGGCCGTGTCTAATTGACCTACAAAACCAGTGGAAATCAGGGTCGTAGCCAGAATTTCGCTCAGGGGGGAGGGGGCGGCGCCTGGAAAGGGCCCCTGCGACAGCGCCAAAAGGGCCCTGATGGGTAAAAAGAGCCCTGCTTGTTACAGAATCGTGTCTTCAGGGGGACCTTCGGGCCCTCAGGGAAGAGGGCGGCTGTCCCTGCCCCCCCCCTTGGCTACACCCCTGGTGGAAATTCATAACAGCTTTTAAATATTTTGCAAGCTCACAGTCACTGGGAGCATATGCACGGAGCTGGCAATGTTGATGGCTTGTTTGACTGGCGAAGTGACGCAACCCCTGATTGATCTATACGTCCGGGAGCGTGCTCGGCCTGCTCACGCTCTCTCACTAACGCCGGCGCCATCATTCGTCATGCCCCTCCGCCCGCTCAGGGGCCGCGCTCATGACGCCTCGTAGCGAAAGCAGGCGAGAGTACCCGAGAAAGTAATGCGTAACACCGCACCAAGCCGATTAACAGTTGTTTCCGATTCCCCACCGCACGAAGTAATGCGACTGATTGGCCGATCGTGAGATAATTGCGCTAAGTGTTGCCGTTAAAAGGCGAATTGTATCAGTTCCACGGAAAATTGGTTAAAGCGCAGAAAAAGACCCAAGCTTTCCATTCTCTTTTGTCACAAATGCAATAAAAGTTAACTTTGTTAAAATAATTTTGTATGTTTGGGAGCAGGGGCTAACTGAGAGAAGCTATCCAAGATACCTTTAGCACAAGGTATGTACGTTCACGAGAAACACATGCGCCGAACCTATGTGATAAGATTTAATATGTCACTTATTTACTAGAAGCAAATCGTCACCGCAAGAGTTTGTGCTATAGTTGAATGATATGATCTGCACCATGAACTGCAATATTCCTTCAATATGGTATCAGTGATATGAAGTTAACACATTTCTCCTTTGAAAATGTCCGAAAGAAACTTCAGTGAAGGCAAATTAACACCCGCACTGGAGAGGGATCTGGCACTAACGCGCACTGGAGAGTGGGGCCTGGTAGGCCCCCCTCCTAAGATTTCAAAAACTAAGAAGTGTAGAAAAACGCAATTTGGGAGGTGGGTGGGGCTAAAGTGATCTACATCCTGACCGATTTTTATTGACCTAGGACAATATCTTCAAGGTCAAACGAGGTCATAAATGTTAAATATTGGCCATGCTGGGGACCGATTGGTAAATGCCGTGATTATGCGGGAAAATGGCGAGAACAAGCTAAAGGCGGACCAGGGTCATAGAGGGAAGGCTCCAAAGAGCTTCCCTACAATTTTTGGGTCAAGGTCATTCAAGGTCATTGACCTTTAAGGTCACAATATGGTATACTACCTATAATGTATACTTTGACTAACACTATAGCCACTGTTTGGCGGGAAATGAGGATTGACCTTTCCCAATGACCTTTGACCTTGACCTCTGACCTTGAACTTTGACCTTGACATTTGTATTGGGGTGCCTTAACGATGACGTCATATCATAATATACGTCAGGCCGGGTAACGGCATTTGACCGGAAGCACTGGGGTCAGTGACCTTGAAAGTGCAGATATGACCTTGACCTGTGACCTTTGAACTTGACCTTGACCTTCATGTGAGGTGACCTTGACATATCACCCCGGTTATATGGCGTTATGAGGTCACCACTCGGTCTCCTATGCAAGCTAACTGGTCCGACTGCGCGATTTCGGGGATCTCAAAATGCAGGTCTGATTTTGAAGGCCTAGAAGCAGAAAAATGTCGACCGATTTTCACAAAATTTTCACCAATCGACGCATTATTAAATTCTGTTCATTGTGGGTAAGTATCGTTTTTCGGCTACGAGCGGTTCTCTGGCCATCTTGGAAAAACAGGTGGGGGCCTCCGAGGCCCTCCCCTCCAGTCCGCGTGTTAAAACACTTCTAAGCTAAATAAAATGTTGAATTAACCTACACGTGACAGGTTGAGGTTCATTTTCTAAGATAAAAAGACCAGAGATTGCAGATTTAGGGTCAAACTAGTGTTTTAATAGCCTCTAGCAAAAACACTCCCAAACTTGGCGAAGTCTGTCATCTTGACGATAGTCAAAGGGATTTTCTGACTCAGTGATCACGTCACAAAATGATGGCTCGTTACCAGGGGCTGGGACCCATCCCCTCATGATAGCATAAAATCAACACCGCGTGAGAAGGGAAATTAACAAGGATGGGATGTCCTTCATAGGCAGTGTAATGCATCTCAGCCAATACTTGCGGATGTTCCCGCCCAGGACTTGCCAATTACCCAGGGCGACGATTCACACAGCATACACCACACAAAAATTAAACACCACCTCTGAACACATGAAACGCGGGATATCTGCATTAAGCCGTAACCTTATTTTGAAAACGAGTGATGTTAATCTGCCGTCGCCTGCGGTTCCTATAAAATCTCGGTCAAGTTTCTGACATCATTCCAAAGTTCTTGGAAAATATTGGTACGCCGCCTAGGTCACCAGAGGTCACGAAATGTCATATTTTACTAAAGCATTTATCATTACAACTTTTGACCGGAACAAGCTACAGGAATATGTTTGATGTCATAGTGACGTTCATGGTCTAAGAATGTGAATGATATCCAACGTGACATTGACAAATTCTTATTTGAACTCGACCTTTCATCAATTTCACCCTGTAGCCTAGCGCATCGACGCCGCATGTAATTCGATTCCCTGGGTCTATACATAGGTATATCCGCCCAAGGCTGGGAAATGTATTGTTTCCTTCCAGGCAGCGCAATGTAAATTCTGAATGGCTTCGAAAGCCAGGGATTTATATAGCTCTCTCATCAGTCTCTCTATCTTCGAACGACTACCATGAAATTTACTTGACACGTAAGTTAATAACAGTTTTATACTGATCTGATCAACTTCACTTGTTTGGATGATGGTAAAGATTTATTTTGTTTTATTGGGGTATTAAAAAGAACTGCATGAGAGGTCAATGTAAATTATGACATATATAATCCATTTGCATTTAATCTCAAGTCACTGAAGCATTTAGAGCTTGCCAACCCACGAAAGTGGAAACTTGCGAGGTGTGAGAAAGCACATTGATGCGGTGGGATCTGTTCCAAGTCTATTGGTTTCTAAATGGTAAAAATGTCTTTTATTGGCCTTATTTGGCCCCTCTTGGCCCCTTGTGACGTCACAGCTGGGTGGATACTATTTGAACCTGGTGCAAAAGTGGAGGACTCTGAGGTAGTTGTATCGCATTTTTATTTTTCTGTACCAACATTTTCCCCGAGTCAGTAGGGGATCAAAAATGATTCCGTCCCTCAGGCGGTGGTAGGAAGCCTTTCCCCACGCGCTGCAGTCTGTCCGCCCGTGGACCGGTGACTGGGGGGCTGTGGTCTGTTGCCCGTGGACCGGTGGCTGGGGAGGGGGACTGCAGTCTGTCCGCCCGAGATTGGTGGCTGAGGGGAGGGGTGCTCTGGTCTGTCCACCCGTGAATTTGTGGCTGGCCGGGGCGCTGCAGTCTGTCCGCCCGTGGACCGGTGGGATCAGCGCGGGCCCGCCGGCTGCCGCCCGGTCGCTCCGTTCCCACGGACCCAGCCAGCAGACAGCCGGCGCCCGCAGAGGGCCCGAATGGCCACGTGTGGAGGAAACCGCCCAGAATGCGGGGTTCCCCGCCATCGGCAGCGTCTTCGTGCCATCTGAGCGGGAGGAGCTTCAAATCGGCTGTCTCCTGTTCGTGATAGACTGGTGACTAAACTTGTGCGAAAGCCGACGCTAAGGCTTGGACTTAACGTTGGTAGCCGATTGCCGATAGGAATTCAAAGTAAAAAAGAACGGTTAATGTCCTCAATATGGTTCGATACTTATTGAAATGAATCAAATGGCTTTCTGGAATATAGAGACCCAAAGAAATAGACCCAGATATAAATCAGGCTATCACGCCAGAGAACGAGTTGGCAGTAGTTACCTTTTTAGTCTTCACGGGTAGGCACGTTAAATGACCATAGACTTCGGCGTGCCCCAAAATATCAACAATGATGACGATCTTCACGGAGGAGTCCAGGTCAACATTAGTCCGTGAATTGGAGTCCAGGTCGAGCTCACGTATATCAGACAACCACGAAGCGTCGTGTGTACCCGGTGCACTAGGACTATGTGGGCCACCTCGACTAGAGTCTAAATACCTATTTTACGACCGGTACAAAAGCGCGACACTTATCGCATTGTTTGGCCGGGTGTCAATCAGCCACGAACCACAGGAGGCGACATCACCACGCCCGCAGTGACGTCACACCGGTGAAAACCGGCCATTAGCCGCGACAATAGTGGCGCGGCTGGTGCAGGGCAATTGACCTGGATTGGTGTTGAGAGCCGGCTCGCCAGCCGCCGGCGGCTTCGTATCACGCGGCACGCAGCCATCACGCGCCGATTCACGCTCAATCGAATCCGAAACGTCGAATCCGACTTCGTGATCGCTTCCGTGTCGGTGAGCGCGTCTCTGGCGGATAGGGAAAGTATGCTCAGACTCTGGCTCTCCCGCGGCGGCGGCGGCTATTTCACACAAATAAAGCCGCAGTGTGGTCGGCACGGTATCACAGCCATCCTGATGTGTCGGCACCCTGATAGGCACAGATAGTGTCTGTGCGTGGTGTCCGCCTGTGCAAACGGTCAGGACCGGCGCGCAGGCAACGGAGGAGGCGCTCACCTGACGCGGGGCCCGCCCGGCTGTACACGTGTACACGGTACGGACCGTCCAGACGGCGGCGGGTGGAAGCCGACGCAAGTGATAAGACGACAGGCCCGTCTACACTTAACTTCTAAACGAGGCACTAAATAAATATTCGAGTTCATATAAATCCATAGATCCATGGTCCGGCTGAAGGGCGTTTGCGCCGTCGTCTGCGGGTAGGTGAGCCTCTGCGTTTTCCTCTCTAACCAGCCGCATTCTGTTCCGGTGCTGAAAAGTGCTGGGAATTCGTTCCGCATGGCCGGGCAGAACATGCCAACTGACGTGCCGCACCTCCATCGACAGCTCTTAAATTGCGTGCACACCGCGTTGTGGTGGCGGTGGCCTATGATACGCTCAACTCTTGGCAGCGCTGCCACCATTCTCCTGCTCTTCAGGCTTCAGCGCCGTTACGAATTCGTGCGCATGTGCCACGCTTAACAACAATCCAACTTCAACACATCTCTGGGTAACGGTGTCTGGGTGTTGGAGGTAGCCGCTAGCCGCCCTTTATCCTGCTGAATCTTCTCGCGCGTCTTCAGCCACCCACTCAGACATATGCGATAGACTGTCACCGCAGCCAGAGGGATCCCTCTAGCACTGCACAGAAACAGCGTCTCTTCAGGCCATCGGACGACTAGCGGTTCAGCACGATGTGCTGAGACGCTGCTGTCCTTTCATTAGAAGCTCAGAGACCTGTCGACAGCTGTGTCATCAGTTATCGTACACCTTTTCGTGGTGGTCTATAAAAAGCTGTGAAGTATAGGCTAGCGAGAGCATAAGCATCGCCATCTGCAAAAAAGTAAGGGGGCCAATTATCTAGCGAGTTACCTGCTGCTGACAGGAAACTTTCCCCTCCAGATTCAGAAACTCATCTAGTTTGGGTGCATTTTTCCTTGCGCACTGGCTGGTTCCATATTTTTACCGACTTCCACCATTTATCAGAGATCAAATTTTTATATTAAAGTCTAGCCCTGCTCCTGGAGAGGGCGCCTATTAAGGCAAGCCGCTGCTCCTCCCCCTTCCGGCGCGTATGAGTGAATCTACGATAATATTGATTTAACCTCTCAAGGAAAGAAACACTCGTGCAACATCAGAAGAGACAATCATATGCATAGGATGCGCTTCAAAGCTTTATTGCATTTTTCTGATAGTTATAAGATGTCACAAGAGAATCAGGAACGTGTCAATATGTCAATTTCACACAGAAAAGTTTTAGGATTTACAGCAGCCTAAGTCTGACATGTGGGAGCGTTCAAAACATGGGTGGTACCATGGGACAAAATCCATTTTGACGCAAATGGTTACCATGCTACCATGCAGCACAATTAAACTCATGGCAAAAATTGAAACATGAGGGGGCGGAGCCATGAAATCGGCCCGCTCCAACTCCTACAGCAGGGTATGCCATATCGGGGAGTGGATCGGAGCGCCAGAGTCGGAGGCGTTACCGGCGGCAGCCCGAGAGAGGCCGATGCCACGCGTGCGTGCGAACCAGTAGCGGAATGTTGACGTCACACTCGGTCTGCTGCCGCCGCACCCATCCGAAAAAGATAGCCCCGATCTTGCAGCTGGCCGAGCAGCTCGTACACACCTCGCATTCGGACGCTCCGATATTCCGCCGCCACGCAATGTGTCGTGATGTTCAGGCAGGTGGATGCGACGCGGCCGTTAAAACAATGAACAGCAGGCTGGCTGACGGCGGCGCCGTGACGTTTATCTCGCCGGCACCCGTCATCCAGGACCGGATCATCACGACCGTGAAGCCGGGCCGATTTCTCCGCGTCTGATCGGACAGGGACGCCCCGTCGCGTCCTCGATACAGTGTCTGGCGGCATCAGATTGCGGCACGCTGACTGCCGCCATTTGAAATTGTCGCGCCTCTCCCCAAACAACGCGACACTGCCGTGTTGGAGCGTTAGAACGTTGTCGGTTTTGCGACCGGTGGCCTGAGGCAGTCGACCATGGAATTGGACGATACGTGGATGATAAGTGTTTACCTTTGCTTATCTGAAGCTGCGCTCTGCGCACAGGAAATAACAGGCGTATACACCTCACATATCAAAGAGGAAGTGTTGACGCTCACTTCCATCTTGCAAAGGTTAGTACGAAACCCAACGCTCCTACACAAAGAGAGTGCTCCTTTGCAAACTATTCTCGTAAGAGCATTGTAAGACGTCTTTGTTCCTTCGTTTACTATTGATCACTTTTTTCACAAGGTGCATAATGTGGGGGCAAGCTCACAATGGCATTTTTATTACATTATCATCATTCCCATCTTTGGTATTTTAAGCGCGGCTACTACTAGAGTCCTTTTGCGCTCATAACAATAATAAAGGAAAAGAGAATAGTGAAGGGGACGGAAATCCCGTCAAACTGAGGTTGCGGTACCATCTCAAGACCACAAAAAGTACAAAAATAACAGGTGGGAGTAAAACACTAAATAGTAAATCCTGATGGAGAGGATCCTTAAACACCCACGCCAATACTTCCAGTAATTGGGCAAGTGTGCCTGTTGGGAGTGGCCCTAATAAAATAAAAGTAAATAAATAAATACTCGCATTCAAAGGCAAGCTAAGAGATTTTATACAAGAGCAGGACACTGCTACGAAGAAGAGGAACCATTAAGGCCAACGCCCTCCAGATAATACCTATATCATGCTGGTGATCTCAAGACAGCTGATGTTTTCCCAAGACCGAATCCAGTCTAGGAGACCCCTGCAGATAACTAGTCCTTTCTATCTCAAAGTCCCGGCATTCCACCAGGATATGTTTCGCGATGAGTCTATCGTCACAACTCGGGCATATCATCTCTCGGGACATGACTAGCTAAAATATAGGCGTAAGTAGCGGGGGTGTGTCCCAAACGTAATCTACAGAGCGTGACCCTGACCATTCTACGGTCCTTGTTGCTGCTGCTGGACGGTTACAATCCTAACCGGGGCTTTGGATCCCTGAGTTTCTTGCACCTAGGGTCACCGGACCTCCTTATTCTGACGTTTATGATAATACTCATCCGGGCCTATACATATAGAACTCCTTGCAAGCTTGTAAAGTGGTTTCTTTTAGTTGTGGCGATTTTGCTGCGCTGCTGAGCCGCATGTGTGCTGCACACACTTGTATGGACGAAAAGATAACAACAAACCCGCATCGACTCTCCCTGAAATTTACTTAATGTCTTACCCGAACCACTGCAGCACTTCCGACGCGTCGACGTTTTTGTTGTAGAGCCCATGCCCTTCTAGTGGCCCTGTGCTACAATATTGTATATTAAACTGAAAAAGTAACCACACTATCCGCATGAAGAGAGGGCTGGGGGAATCGCAGTAGAAAATGATTAAAAAGGGAAAGCAAAAGGAGCCACCAGGATGACGATTCTGTTAAAAAGCAAGGATTATATCTGAACCTTAGAATCAAGCAGCGCTAAAAGATGTGATAGGAATACAAAAAAGCTGGAAATTTGATTAATAAATTAAGGTCAAGTCTTGAAGAGTCTGCCCCATACCCTTAATTTCATGTATCATTCTTCCCAAAACTTTTCGTTCGTGGAGTAGCAAACGTTTTTACGGCGGAATTCGGTTAGAATTCGTCTCCATTACGCGTCCAGTCGGGATACCACTTAACGGAGAGAAGAAAGCAACGGGAAGGGGTTACCTTTCACTCACGATAACGCTTAGTTATCTCTATCTGGATGGTTTTGGATAAGCCTCTACGATTCGTGAATGTCATTCAAAATTTCAAGAAATTGTTTTATTCCCGGGAGTTTAAAACTTCAGGGAAACTGATCTAGAGTTTGTTTTCTTTTAATAAACCCGCAGCATCTTCACAAAGAGGAAGAGTTTACTATTAAAAAATGATATGACAGATAGATGCTCTCAGAGAAGTGTTTGCAGAAAAAAACTGATCGCAGTGATATTCAGCAACTATACGTATTCAAAATAAGATAAAAGCCGAAACGTTTTGGGAAAATATCTGTCTATTTCAGCATATTGGCAGCTATTCTTTCAAGGCCAAACTAACTTGCAGTTCCCTAAAAACGGGTTTTGCTTTACCCATTCTGTTGTAGCCGTACCTAATTTGGAAACCGTTTAAGTTAGTACTCCTGATATTCTTACACCGAACAGTTATGTGCTAAGACTGCACGCATCGTCAATGACGGTCAAATTTTAATGCCAATCGTTTTCAATGATGACGTGCTGGTCCTCCTTAGGTCATGGGAGAGGGTATACAATGAGATTAAGGATTATCTGTGCAACACAAATTATATCTGAGGAAGACCAACAGAATCTGTCGGACTGTGTGGGTCTCTAAAAGTCTTTCAGACTCAAAGTGTATTTCCAAAAGTCCGCTTTAAGCACCGCTTCACTGCTATCTTCGCAGATTTAAGGGGGCACCTCAATGGTGGTGCCCCTGGTCCGTCCAAAGGGGTACAACGCCCTGGTGTCCTTCCGCCGTTCGCCTCCTATGGTCTGTGGCTACTTGTTATATTTTCCCGTCAAAATTCTCGATTGGTTCATCCCCTTTAAATGTTCTGTATAAAGAAGCCAACTCAAGGATATGCAGAGACCTGAAATACCTTCAAACGAGAATAAGAGCTATTTGAAAAAACACACGCAAACATTTGAGTTAATTTTTGGATGTAGCTACTTTCCCTCCACGTTTACAGGCACAAAATGTCGTCACCTCCAGGAGATGTCTCGCAGAAAACAATCGTGGTGTGGGAATTGCGCATATTTCAAAATTCTGCAATCAGGAAGTGTCTCGTCTAAAAGTTCATATGTACACATGGCTTCAGACCGAGCATAAGCAGCACCTGACCCGTGAAATTTAGCGCCTAACGGCTGCCTACATTACTCGTCTCAGATTGTTGACACTCACCAAGATTATCACTGGACTGGCTTTTACCTAGCTCAAATGCCACACTCACCCATAGACGGGTCCAGGATTACCGATCAGGGGTGCTATCCGGACCAGGGGGCGCCACTTTTGGACGGCAAACCCTATGAAGTGGGCGCCAAATCATTTTGTGTGACACCGATACTCGCATCCTGGGGGGGGTGGATTTCAGGGGGCCCCACGTATCGATGGGGGCAAGTGCCCCCTTGACTCCCCCTGGATTTGCGTATGCACTGATTTAAATTACATAGCTACACGTCGACGGCGGATCCGTTGCCTGGCAATGCAGGCGTCTCTGTCTCGACTGAGGACGCCGGGCACGCCTGGGACGGGCGCCAGGTGCGGTACTACTCACCCCTCTCGGACTGGGTCCGGCGCCGCGTCCTCTCCCTGTCCTGGCTCCCTCTGCAGCTGTATCCGGCGGCGGAGCCTAAGCGGCCGCCGCGTCACACGCCTCAGAACGCCGCGCTCGCCGCCGCACCCCGCCACCACGAATGAGAGGAGCGTCGCGTCGTCAGCGGCGGCGCGAGCGGCCGGCGAAACCAGCCGGCCGTAACGACGGCGGTCAGCGCCGGTGGTGTCAGAAGGCTCTGTTTGGACAGGTGGTCGCCACAGCGGCCAGCCTTTCAGCTAGATGCACCGGCTGTGAATTCGGAGGCCCGGTTCACTTTCCTTCGCGGCATAATCTCCCTGTAAATGTTTGTATCGAGGTATTCGCTGTGTCGCCCGCTCTTGCAATATCAGTTTGGCTCCCGACGCGCGGCAGCCGTCACTTTGCACGACCACTCGGCGCCAGCGCGCGTCGCCGCTCACTTCTGTGACCAGAGTAGGAGTGACCAGCGCTGCTGGTCGTGTCAGGGGCTGGGGCACAGCCACAGAAGCACTCTCAAACGGCGACACGAGCGGCACGCGCGCAACACCTCACTCGCCAGGCTGAAGAGAATAAGCACTGGAGCCACCCTCTCTTAACCTGAGTGAATGCGGCACTGCGGGCTGTACTGGTGCCGGATTTGGATTATTCTCGGACTTCCTACGTTCCGTTTGGTAAACATAAGCGACAGTAACTGCTGTTTGGGGGAAGTGTGAGCAGTGAAGAACGGATTATATTCCCACTATTGGAATCAACCGCTCAGGAATAAATTCACTTGTGTTCTGAAACTAAATGAGTCGCAATTTGCATGATTTACGTTCTTGAATGAGTTTAATGCGTAGTTTTGTACCTCTATCAGCAGACCAGTTTTTTATGCGGAGAAAGTATTTCATTTGTTTGCTTTTATGGCCGAGACAGGACTATTGTACAAATTTTATTCAAATAGAAAGTTTGTCGTTTACATCGGATGCCTTCTTTACGCGTTTTGTTTGTTGTTGTTATTGAAAACATCTGCACCTCTACTTCCCAAACCTCTTTCGGTAGTCAGGAAATATTTTAAGTGTATGCCCGTGCGTGAAAGCCACCATGGAAATGTGAGCGAAATTGAAAGGGTTGACATGATATGTTTTTTTCTTACGCTTTTGAGTGATTGTTCACCACTATTGGCCAAACATTGTCATGTAATGAGAAGTTATGCTGGAGTCAAACAGACATATGGTGCAAATATTATCGCAAGTAAAGGGGTCGACGTTTCCACCGAATTGTTTTTTAAAGTTGTGCACCCCAAAGACAAAACTGTTCCGTTTTCTGAGAACAGGAGCGTAGTCAGGAATTCGCTCAAGGCAAGGGGAGTTCGGTGCCGGAAGGGGTCCTTGTAATAGTGCCTAAAGGATCCCTATTAAACAAAAAAATGTTGACGAGAAAAATAAAAAGTTGAGCGGTGGAGGTGGTAACTGTTCAGATGGTAACTGTTCGGAACTGTTCAGATCAAACTAATTCAGTAAATTGATATTTCACATCACCTAATCCCAAAAAGTGGCTTTAACCCGCGCCCCACCGGGGGTCCGGCGCCACCTTCGCCCCACCGGGGGCCATCGATGGCCCCCTCTAACTCCGAAAATATGGGCGTTAGCGCAAATCTGCAAGTGCAATGAAAGCTTGCGTGAATTCAGTAAGAATTACTTCGTATGTTTTAGTGCTCAGGTCAATGGTTTGCCTCCAGAGGTCAAATTAGGTCAAGATCGGCTATTTTCACTCAAATATGCAATGATTGAGCAAACTGGGCATAACTCTTATGTCATTAGAGCTATTGAGGCCTGGTAAAGTACATTTGATAGCAAATTGCCAGTACTTTTTCGCTATGTGAAACATAAAGACCTCCCGCCAGTGGTTTGACCTCCAGAGGTCACCTCGTGACCTAATATGACCTGAGGTCACGAAAGGTCGAAAGTGACCTTGCCGTATATCAAATGAAAGCCAGTGACAAGACAAACACGATGGTGTTTGTTTCACCGCTCTAGCTACTTAGGTCAAAGTTATTGCCAAAATACTGTTTTTGACCTCTGGTGACCTTGGATGACCTTGGAAAAGTCAAAGGGCAAATATGACCCCTGGGATCCGTGAAAGGGTGTCCAAAACGTTGTTCTGGCAGTCTGAGTATTTGCAATCATTTTTGTGGCTTTTATATCTGAAACAACTTTTCCCTATGCTTTTCCAATGGGAGAGGTCGCCTCGTGACCTGACCTCAGGGCACGAAATCGAAAATCCCGGATATACACCTTGTAGACCCTGGAGGGTTATGAGTGTGGAAGTTTCAAATCGATCGACTTTGAAATGTAGCTCTTACAGAGCTCTAAAGTGAAGTGAGGTGACCTTGTTTGACCTCGTCTGGTGACCTGACCTTGGGTGACCCGGGGTAAAAATTTCAGGGATGATGGGAAAATGATGCAGTGGGGTGGCCCTCACTGGGTGCTGCGCCTGTCGTTTTCTGCTATCCCGGAAAACCTTAGGGGGCCATCGATGGCCCCCGGTGGCGGGTTAAACGAGAGTGCCCTAAAATTTATCAACCGCGCCATGACAAGACATTTGTGACTACCTACCACATTACTTTAAAAACTGATCGTGCTCGAAAAGCGAGAAGGGCCTCAAGTGTTTCTTACCCTTCAGAAGGAACTTCTTTCAAAGATAGATATATTTTGGAATGCAGCAACGTTGAGTATTATTCCAGGTAAAAACGTTTTTAATTGGTCTGCGTCCTCGAATCGTGGATGCACAATATAGCAAAGACAGGGATTATATATTCAGGCACAGCCCTTCCCTAAAATCTTCAGAAAGCAATTGATCAGAGAAACTATTGATCATGCTGTGAGCCGCGGCCTTGAATTCTGAAATTCTAGCCCTGAAATCTAAGGCCTCGCCTCACAGCATTACCAAAAATGTATTTGATTAATTGCCTTCATGAAGATTCTGAGGAAGGGCTTGCCCGAATGTATGATCTCAGTGTTTTTGCTGTATTGTGCATCCAGGATTCGAGGAGATAGGCCAATAAGCAACGTTTTTGGGAACTTTTTCACCTTCAAAGGGATTCCTTTCGAACGGACAAAAACGCTTAAAATATTATTTTCTAGTGAACAAAAAGAGCTTAGCTAACCTTTCAGGGTCAAGCTGGCTACAGGGTCTTTTGGCTCTAAAGAGCTTAATGGTTACAAAACTTTCTACTGATACCTCAGGGCCCTCTATAACTAGCTACAGACTCTGGAGCCCTGAGACCATGCTGAGGTCTGAAACCATGCTGAATGCGGTGGGCCAACAGGACACCCCGAATCGGCTTACGAAGTGTCCAACTGGCTGGAAAGGGCCCTTCAATTGACAGAGGGGTCTACGGTCAATTTTGGACCCAGCTGACGAGGGAGGGCCCTACTGCTGATATAGAGCCGTGCGGAAAACAGTCGCTCCCACTGCTTAAAGACTCCTTTGTTAACGAGGGCCGTGGTAGTCAGACTGGGTCCTGAAGGTTAAAAGCTTCTCTTCTTGCCACAATGACCTTCTCGCTGAAAGAGGGTCCAGTTGGTCAGACGAGCTCCTGCTGGCTGTAGTGGCTTTATCGGTTATAGATGGTCCAACTGACCAGAGAGGCTCCCAGTGTCAACAGAGGGCCCTGAGAGCCACAGTGGTTCGGAGGACCCTCTTTTTCAGAGGGTCCCGGTGGTCGAAAGGATCCTGCTTGTCACAGAATGGAGTGATGGGAAGGGCTTAAGAGAGCCCTACCTGGTAGAAATTTCACGGCGGGTAAAATAGCATAATGCGGGGGAGTTGCACGTTTCACAAGGCCCGTATCCTCGGGGGGACCATCCGGGTCCTCAGGGAGGCCATCTCTCCTTGGCTAGGCCTCTGTAGAGGACCCAGCTGACCAGATAGGGTCCTGCTGACGATAGAGCCCTGCTGAGAACAGTCAGTCTTACTAGTTCAGAGGCTGTTCCAGTTACAGGGTCCTGATAGTCAATAGTGGGCTTCGTAGGCTAAAAAATCTCTGCTAGCAAGGCTGGAGATCTCTCTCGACTCGGAGGGGAGGGTCCTGGATGGGTTAACGCTGGCACGGCAATACAAGCCCTACACAAAGTCTATAGGAGACCTAAATTTCAGGGGCGGGTCCTGCCCCCACCCCCCCCCCATTTCCACCCATGCCTGCTAACCGCAATGATCTTCTCACCTAGAGAGGAACAAGCTGATCAGACAGGGCCCTGACGGCTAGGTAAAGCTGGTTCTGCGAGTCGCACTGGGTCCTGTTGCCCAAATAGTTCTACTGGCCACTATGACTTTATCGGTTAGAAGGTTTAGTTGACCAGAACAGACCCTTCTGTCGAAAATGGACCAGGATCTCCATGATTCAAAGATCCCCTTTTTACAGACAGTTCTGAGGTGTAAAAAGGGCTCGGCTTGCGACTGAATGGTACTAGTGTACTAGTGGGGGCTCAAGAGGGCTCTGTCTGGTATAAAGTTACACGTTTAGCCACGGAGCACAGTGTGGGTGGGCTGCGTGGTCCGTGCCCTCATGGGAGCCCTCCGGGCCCTCAGGGGATACGGCCATCCCAGGCCCCCTTGGGTACGCTGCTGGCTGGAGAACATGTTCTGCATGTATTCTGTTGGGGTTAGACATGCCTGTGTTGCAAATTTGAACGAAATGGTCAGCCTTCACCGTCTTCATCAAATTTGTTTAACATATTTAGGGGTGAGTTTTCACCTGTATTGGAAAAATTGTTTTGTACTGTGAAAATATTTTATTTGTGTAATATTGAGATGCTATTTGAATATTTGATGCTATTTGAAACTAATGCAAGGAGTTGCCACTCTGGTGGAATGCGTTTTTGAACCTGTTTATCGTGTTTTTTATCACCGTATAGTTTAGATGTGTCTCGTACTAAGAGCATTTCTTTGTGCTTTATTGGGCCTTAAGAGTTGTGCAAATAAAAAAAACTGGGAAAAGTTGTTGTTTTCATTGAATAGGAACGTTTTAAACGAGTTTTTAGATAATATTTTCCCCTCTTTGAGAAAACTGGTTCTTTTAACGCTTAAATATGTTTAAGATGTGCTATTCGAGTGCAGGCAGATATTGCGCAAATTTAAACGCAATCAAGGGAGTCACCATTCGGGTTGAATGCCTTTTTGAGAACATTTTTGCATTTGTTGGCACCTCCACTGCCCAAACCGGTGATTTACCCATAATATATTTAAATGCGTGACAAAAGTACCAAGCAAAGCCTTCCCTGTAGGTTACAAAAATATACGCGTTCACTGGATTTATTCAATAAGTTTTTTAAACGCGTGCGTGGAATGTCACCTATTGCGGCCGGACTGTAGCCCTAACCCAGAAAATGTTGTCGGTGTAACGAGAGGATCTACCTGCAAGGTCAACCCTATTTCCGCCAAGGGGGAGCGGATTCTGCCTACCCCTCATACTTTTTCCGGGATATCTCCAAACCCGTTTGTGATAGGTTTCTGAGACTTTCGTAGTTTCCCTTAAACTAGACTGGACAGATTCGCTGACAGTATTGAGGCCATTTCTTTCCCAGAGTCGGAGTTATGACCGGTATTTAAGCAGGATCTATTCGCGTACCGTGCAGTATTGTGTACGATGCGTTCTTCGTTCAATAAAGTAGTCTGTGACAATATTGGGAGCGGTTAAAATGTTTGAATATTTTGTATATGTGAGGTGATAGTTCATATACACTTCCATGTAGTTTTTTTGACAGAGGCGGTCAGAGAAAATAAAAATAGGGCAGTTTCTATTGTAATTGGATTGTACTATTGCAGGGTGGGTAGACTGCTTTTAGGACAGCCGGAAGGAATAAAAGTTGCTATACCACACTCCTAGCCCTATATTGTATGGTTTCAGGTCGCCATAGGCGTGTTCTGGCATTGTAATTAGGGGGTTTCACGCGTGGGCAAACGTATTTTAGTGCACTAAGTGCAATGGATGGAACCAACACATTGGGTATGCATTTGGCTCAGAGACCGAATAGCGAAAACCTCACCCATAAGTGGATCAAGGATACAAGATCATTCAGACTAACCCCGGGGTTTTGCATGGGTGGATAAAGGTTGGGTGATATAAAGTTTATGGACATTGGCAATATGAATATTGTCCCTCTGCTTTGCTTTCCTGCATTCGCCTTTGGTTAGTTTTTGGGTACCGCAGCACTTCGCTCACGTCCAAGTGACGGCAATAGAGTAGCCAGCAGCCTGACAGGAATGGGGCTGAACGAAATTGGAAGGGCTTCCTTCTCATTCCTGTCATCCTTTAAACCTTTTTTGGTGATTTTTCACTTCTATTAGCCGTATGTTTTCTTATACCGAAAACATGCTTTGCTTGTTATTGGGACATGGGAAGACAAATGGCAAAAACTTGGGCGAAGTCGACGGGGTAGCCGTTTAACTAGAACATATTGTAAAGTGTGTTTTTGAGTGTTTTTCACTTCCTATTTTCAAAACTACTGCTGGCGCTAAGACAATATTTTGCAGTGTGTTTTAACATATTTTAAAGTGTGTTTTTGGGTGTTGTTCACACCTATTTTCAAAACTACTGCTGGCGCCAAGATAATATTTTGCGTGTGTTGTTTAGACTTACATTAACTCCACGAATAGGCAGGGATGTGAATTTATATCTCTTTGGGGGTGCCCCGACACCCCCATGATAACTAGGAACCACAATGGTGATTTGGACACCCCCCTACCAAATGTGCTGCAAAGTCCTAAAAAAGTGAGAATAGGAAATTTTCAGCAAATACGTGTTGCAGTATTATAATGACATTCTGCCTCTGACCTTAAGTAAATGTATCTTGCCTCTGACCTACAACCTGATTTTTTCCAAGCAACGGAAATCCTCAGACATAATGAACAGTGGCGGATCTAGCCGGTAGGTTTGGGAGACAAGCCAAAGTCGATAAAAAAACGTTAAAAAACGAGAGCATGCCACAATTTAAGTCGGCGGTAAGTTTTGGAGGTAAGCCCAAGAGTCGATAAGCAAAAAACAAACGTTGCCGGATCAAACATGTGGCCACAAGTTGCTTGTTTTGCTATCCAATGCCCAATGTTTGTACTGAAGTTGACTGGTCCTATTTGCAGTTGAGAGTTGTAGCACCAAAACCTTGCTTATAAACTAAAAAGGAGTCTGGGCAAGAGAGAGAGGTCGCCAGTTTGGGGCGGGGGCAAAAGCATAGTTTTGCCTCGAGTTTTTCCGTTTTCAGGGGAAAATACCTTTTTGCCCCTCCCGGATCCGCCACTGGTAATGGACAATTCGCAATGAATGTACACACGTCTTCCAAGAGAACGTATTGCATGCTCCATGCAAGCAGTGATGCAGTCCATAAGATTCAGCAAAGTAGAAGTTATTCACAATAGCTTAATTACGTGCGTATTTTTCACTACACAATTCGTCCACACATTTTAAAAGTTTTCACAATAGCTGTTAAAAGTTATTCATAATAGCTGAATTACGTGCATATTTTTCACTACACAGTTCGTTCACACATTGAAAGAACGTATTTGAAATCAACAAAAGGCACAGCATCAATGGGACATTTGGTCTTTGGTGCCAGGTGTTTTCAAAAATGTGTAAAAATTTATAAATATTTTTATGCATCGACATATTACTTACTGTCCAATATTGAAAAGGCTTCCCTTGCGTTTCTGCCGGCTGATATTATGCCATGACGTGACAGTCCCAGGGCCTACTCTACTTTTTATTGAGATGCAATAGTGTTAGAAAAAATGTAAAATGGGAAGCTGGTTGCACGACTACCCATTATACAAATAATTAAGCAGAAATAAAAATTCAGGATGACATCGCTCCCAATATGAAACACAGGTTCTTTATTACCCATATACTGATCCCAGCTGCACCTAAAAAGCAATCCCATGAATCATTCGTGTGCCCTAAGAATTGTTGGAAATACATATAAAATATTTGAACATGTTTTGATATTTTGCAAATGCAGTTATTTGGCTTTTATTGATTCACAGGGTTAAATGATAGCATTTACGAGGCACTTAATAACGAAAAATGCAGCACATGTGGAGGAATAATATTTGTGAAACAGCCGGAAAGGGGACATCGCAGTTTGTCTCGCACGATTAGGTAAACTCTCTGGCGCTGACCTTAAAATGACCAGGAACCTCATTAGCATAATAATGATAATTTTTAGATGCTGCAGTTACTAAGTTTTTGGATGCTGCAGCTGCTTTGGCTATCGGCGCCCATATCACTATAGTTGTGTCTTCCCGCTGGTGGTTGGAAGCTATAACTCACCGGTGGATATATCATTCCTCCGCTGTCACTTATCCAATATTTTTTTACAAAATATTTTTTGCTTTAGGAGTATGATTCCTAGGTGTATGCTCAATGCCTAGCCAAATGAAACTTCGAAATTACCGACAGAGCTGGGGCTTAAGTTTCAATCTCTGGATGTGGAGTACCTCTTATTTTTTATATTAGGTAGTGCAGCATACTTTCATGTATTTAAAGGGAGATACGTGAAAAATTATTATTGTGGTTTCTTGCTAGTTCAAAAATCTTGATAATGAAACTATCAATTATTTTTGTATCTTCGGCAAAATTTTGGGAGGGCCACTCAATTATTATCGAAATAGATTAACAGTTTCGATAAAATGCCCATCACTTACCCATGCTCATACCCATCACTTACTTTTCGAAAACTATTTAAAGTTAAAAAGTAATTTTTATATTACAAATGTCTGTTCTCCTGTATTTGTATTTGAATTAATTTTAAAAAGCTTTTAAAAACTACAAAATGAATTAGTTTGCCCTAAAAACGGAAAAAACATAATTACTCAAGTCTTCTGCGGTTTCTGTACCGCGGGTCTTGAGTCATTTTCTGCTTCAGCCCCAGGATGACAAAAACTTTTGCGTCAGATAGGTCACGTGACCCCGGTTTGAGAATTCCTAGGCTTCTGATTGGTTAATTGTGATTTCTTTTAAGCCCTATATCTCTGCTTCAAAAGAGTTTTGGAATGTTGTTTTTCTAAGGTAATTTTTTTCTGTTGTAGTCCACAGTTCTACATCACTATTTAGGATAGATATGACCTAATTCTTAGAGAAATTGATAGCCTTAGCCGTGGGTACGTCATATACATCGATATGAGGTGTACCGGTAAAGTCGTCTAGAAATGTTGACTTTGAGAGCAATTTTAAGGCATTTGCAGGCCGAATTCGCAAAAATGAGAATAGGACTTCTGAAACACCTTTTTGTAACCTTTTCATATAGCCAATAAAATTTTTTTCGCGTATCTCCCTTTAAGGGAGTGTATTGTACAGTGTTTATAATACAATGAACCTCATAACGCTGTCGTAGTTGACAGTTTTCGGATTTGGGCGCCCCCAATGGTTTTCGAAAATCCACGTTATTATGGTGGATCTATTAAGAGTGATCTCATTAGACAAAAAATCCCTTGTCTCTAAATTTTGGGTTTCAACATATAATTTTAAATGTCGTGGTATGGCGTATGAAAGGTGAAATGCGTAAAAACATCGGAAATGTATCGAGTCCCAAAGTAGGTTGTGTCTTTTCACCATTCAACATGGAACAAAGCTGCACGTGCTTCCCACTTCTGGTATATTATCTGGTTTTACTTCGGGAGTGCTCTCATTAGTTCACACTCTATATGACTCGTCCGACGGGTATGGTTTAGTTTTATGTACTTACGTCTCTCTCCTCTCCTTCTGTCGGTTACCATCGGGCTTGGCTCCACTCCTTTTCGCTCAGCAGAAACCCATCTCGCGACTTTCCTGACTTCAGCGAACTCGGCCGCCGGCTAGCCACTGCTGACTCTGGCGCTGCCTCGCCTGTACCAAATATCGGATGGTGGCGTAGATAATCAAGCCTATGTAGTGGAAAATATGACTAGTAATGCTTGAAAAAGATCATGTTTATATATTTTTTGGTTCATGGTTTAAGCTCTATCATTCTCATGGAGACATTTCCGCTGAATTTCTTGCTATACAAGTGAATGCGTCTCCACCAATCAGCAGCTGCCATCCGCTGGATGCCGATTGCCCGCGGGGCACAGAGGTTAGAAAGGTCACGCCGCTGGGCGCCGCTGGCACCAAGTTCAAACATTGGTGGGGAGGGTCGCGTGGCGGATGATAAAACGTAGGCGTATGGTGTTGAGAATGGTGGTCGTTCTGCCTGTTGTTAGACTGAGGGAGGACAGATAAAAGGAGACATTCTGTGTACACGGTCGATATATGGGTTAGGTGCTTGTGCAGTGTCGATATCACTGAAAAACATGAGTATGAATTCATTAAATGAGTGCGGTATGTGAATGCGCTTGGCGAGTAAAATTGCAAGTACCAATTTAGAATCCTTAGTAATTTTCGTCATCAGAGTAAATGATGCAGCATTTCATTTTTTCATTGATAAACACCTATTGGCAATACAACACACACGGTACGTGTGACATACACGACTTTTCATGTGTGTGCAACACTAGAAGTTTAAACTGATAAAATGGCTCCTTAAAGCGGAGGGATAAGTAGCTCTGACAGTTCAAACAAGGAGGGTCCAAGGCAAATCGAAGGATGCACGAGGTAATTGACTGAGCATGTATGTATATATTAATGCCATTAACATCACTGTATTCCTTTAGCATGAGCCACTTCCCGATCACATTCTTTCGATGCCGCCGCCACTCGGTCTACTGGCAGCCAGAAGTCACTGCACTGCCGTCTAACCATCATTGTCCGACTTTCTATTTTGAGGCACAAAAAATAGTTTGTATGCTACAATACTCCGCTGCTTATCTCCCGGATTACGTCGCGTTCCTAGTTAGTTATTGTTTATTATTGTCATTTATCTTTATTTTATTTTTCATTAGACTTAGACGTTCCGCATTCAGCTTTCGAATTATGCCTAAGTTGTCGGAACTGGGGCAGTGAGTGACCTCGCAAGTCATGTCAAGTTTTGCAAATTTTGAATCTTAACAAAAGCAATATTTTTTGTATGTTGTGATTTTTTCAGTCCAGAAATTTCGTACTGACCGAAACGATACAGCACATGGAAATTTTGGTACGAGGATGGGAGAGGACACTTATGAACATCAAACAATGGTCGATACCTAAATTATTTCGAGCGGTGGTAGCTCTTGAAGGCTTTTAACTATGTTCAAAATGCTTAGAGTTGCATTGTGAAATTTTGCTAGTAAAGAACATGTCAGTGGAAACGATAGCTGAACGGTCTCGAATAGTGATGGGTTGTTGCTTGAACCTTAACCAATCACCGCCTACGGGGTCCGATCTGACCCCCTCGGTTTTTCGCAAATAATTCTGAGCCGATTCAGATGAGACTATCTTCGTTTTGCTGACCTCTTAGGATATCAATTCGAAAACTTATGATAAAAATTTACATAAGGTAGGTCAGGTCAACGAGTAGTGACGGCATTGCAAGGCCCGTGAAAGGAAATTCCGTTTTTGTAAAATGAAGCTGACAAATCAGGGTGTAACTTGGCCTCTACAAGAGTTAAATAAAGTTTCTAAACATTGTTCGAAAGCTCTTGAAAAATCTGCATGCTGTCATCCATTTTGAGATCAGATCAATACCAAGGTCAACAGAGGTCACCAAAGGTGACGGTTTGCGCAGTTGTTTGTGCCTATAACTTTTGAATCAAACAAGATACAATCATAAATTTGGTATCATAGTAATGAGCACCACCCAAGGATTCAAACAGTATGTAACATGACCTTGAAAGTTTATTATTTAACCTTCACCGAGGTCATAGGTCAAAGGTCAAGGTCATAATTTGACTTAACAGGGTCATGCCGTGTAGCATTTGAATTCTTCGATCAAGATGAACACACTGATGACTTTTTCTAGGCCTATGGTTCCCAACGTGTACGAAAATTTCTAAATGAGTCTAAATTTTACCCATTCTGGCCCACTGTAACGCCACTGGTCAACGAATACACTATAAACTCCGATCCAGAGTGGAAGAGGGTGCTTCCAGCGCCGTTTTAATTTTTCCCATCACCTCCGATTCCCGAGATCGTAGGGGGTCCCATCACACCCCAGGCGGTGGTATGTATGAAAAGAGCCCAGGTGGTACCGGGTTAATGAACAGTGCCATATGTTGGTGTGAATTTATATCCCTTTGGAGCTCGCGCATCTGTAATGAAATATTCATTTAACGTTAAAATATCCTTTAAATTTTATTGTTAATCATTTTCCGAATTCAGAACAACTGTGTGATGGCTAAAACAAAAATAAAATTATGCTTTATCCTTCCCTGTGGGGGTTATTTACTTGTTTCCAAATTTGGGCACCCCCAATTTTTGGAAACTTTTGAAAAACCACACCACTGCGTGTAGGTACATACATACGTGTAGCTAGTGTGCGGTGTCTGTGCTGGTAATGAGCACATCCCAGATACTTGCCCGCAGAAATCTGCAGGTATGGTTCAGGCTTGAAAGAAATCGATGGGGTCGCCGAATCCGTTTACATAACACGTTGCTGAAATGATGGAATGGCGTTTGCGTTTCGAGCTCCCCTCTCAGCGAGGGCCCTTTCCTCCAACAAAAACTCCGAGGTGACGTGTTAGACTCCGACCGCCCTTCCCCATCCTGACTATTCAGAACAGTTCAACTAAGCCAAGGAGCCAATGCGTCTGAAGCAGGTGGGGACGAGGGAGGACTCGTCCCCCAAGTGGCGGGCAATGAGAACGCCTGTAAAAATTCGCAGGATTAGAACCATATCTGAGACATTTTCTCTGACTTGCAACCTCAAACTTACTGAACATCCCAAGCTTTAAACCGCGCCCCATCGGGGCTCCGGCACCACCTTCGCCCCGCCGGGGGGCCATCGATGTCCCCCTCTAACTCCGAAATTGCGGGGGCTAGCGCAAATCTGCGAAGTGCATTAAAAAGCTCATGTGAAATCAATTAGAAATTAATTCTAATGTTTAAGTGCTCAGGTCAATGCTACGACCTCCAGAAGTCAAGTTAGGTCACTATAGGCTATTTCCACTAAAATATGCAATGCTTAAGCAAACTGGGAATAGCTCTCATGCCGTTAGAGCTAATGCAATCTAGTAAAGTACAATTGATAAAGAATGCCAGACCTTTTTCCACTACATGGAACATAATGGCCTCCCACCATTGGTTTGACCCCTAGAGTTCACCTCGTGACCTTGCCGTATATTAAATGAAAGCCAGTGACAATATATACATGACGACGTCGATTTCAGCGCTCTAGCTTGATTAAGTCAAAAGTTATCGTCAAAATACTGCTTTTGACCCCTGGTGACCTGTGATGACCTCAGATAGGTGAAATGCAAACATCGCCCCTGGAATACGTGAAAGGGTGTCCAGGAACGTTTTTCTGAGCAATCTGAGCATTTGCAATCATTTTTGTCCCTTTTAGATCATAAAACAGCTTTCCTCATGCTTTTTTAATGGGAGAGGTCATCTCGTGCCCTGACCTCAGGTCAGGAAATATAAAAATCCCGGATGTACATTTTGTCGACCCTGGAGGGGTCATGCAATGTAGGAAGTTTCAATTCGATCGGTTCATAAATGTAGCTTTGGTAGAGCTCAAAAGTTGAAGTGAGGCATTGGCGTAGCCATGCTTTCTGAACTTGTAGGGACACATCCAGCCTCTTGTTTAGGTACCCGACGGAAAATTTTAAGAGGGGCCAAATATTATGTGTGAGCTAGCCCCCTTTTTACATTTTTACACGAATTTAGGGCAGTGTAATTTTAATATTTAAAGGGAGTGTGGCACTTTGGTCGAATCCTGGAATTTATTGTAATTAGGGGTACTTTTAGCCGAAAATCAAGGAGGCGCCCATGATTTCTCTGAAAAAAATGTACAGTAAGCTCAATACTTATATTTTTTAAATGCTCCTTGAGGGAAAGAAATAAATATCTGCCTGTGGATGATGTCATGATCTGGTAACCACTACCATAATCAATACGCTTCAAGGGCTTCGATTGGCTGATACCGTGACGTCAGCATATGTCGTCACACCAACAGCCATGAGAACTGTGGCCTGCTGCTAAGGGTACATGAGGGGTACATTTCAGGTAAGTTTTAGCTTTTTGTACGAAATTCTCGATTTCCAAGACAAGTGATACATTGAATTCCGGATCTTCCGACTTGCTTTAAAACTTGGCTATATCGGTTAAAATCACGTTATGAATGTGCCACATTCGCTTAAACACGTGCTTTGACGGCGGTCTGAGCCACCTTCGCTTTGACGGGGGGAGGGACAGGTACCAGCCACCCTAAGATCTCGAGGACCATGCTAGATAGCGAAAAAACGGCAAACGACGATTAGTAGCTCATCCACCTCTCTATCGAAAATATTTGCACTATTTTTTTCAGGTCACATTTAAGGTCACTAGAGGTCAAAACATGTCGTCATAGGGATAACATGTAAATGAATTTTTCCGGTCATTACATCTGAACAAGTAGAGGTAGATCAAGCAATTTGAACCATTAAAATCCTGGCAGCAAGCCGAATCCAATGATATATAACATGGCCTTGCGTCAAATCAGGTCCAATATGTCATTGAACCTGACCTGAGGTCAGGTCAAGGTCGAATTGAGTCAAAATGCATATATTTAGAACCGCAAAGACAATCCCAATCTACTGAAGCTAAAATAAACACTCTATCACTATCTATGTCCAAGTTATTTGATTAAAACCACTTTTCCCATGTATTTCCAAGGAAGAGGTCAAGCCTCATACCTGACCTTAGGTCATCGATAGAAAAAATACCGGAACATATTTTAGACAGTTCGTTGGACTCAGTATGTGGTATGAGTTTCAATAGGATAAGTTCACCCTGGTCCGAATTATGTTTTCTTAAACTTTTTAGGTCAAGTCACTTGACCTGTACTGGTGACCTGACCCGAGTGATCTAACCTTAGATTTTGAGAAAAATTGTAAAATGATCAGAGAAAAGTTATACCAAGTACGGCGGCACGTGCCGTTTTTATGTTATCTCCGAAAAACCCGAAGGGGCGGGTACCCAACCCCCTCTCCCCCGTCAATGCGCGTGTTAAAGCGAGCACAGACTGTATGTTGGCTTGGGAAAGCGTCTGAATGCGGCCATTTGCGTGCCTAAGAAGTATGGAGATAAGCCTAGCTGCCTGTCTCAGCCTCGACTACTATCAGATCCCAGTACTGAGACGTCAAGCATAGAAGTAAAACGTTAATTAACATTCTCGCCCACTCAGGAAGCCTATCTCACCGGCTCACACGAGCAGTAGTGCTTAAAGTACTCCATGACCTTCTTAGCAAAACAAGACGATTAACTTGAGACTTGCGGAGCGGTAACAGGACGCCGGCTGTCACGGTCGCGTGTGCCGGCCTGTTGGTGGGCGCGTCCGGCAGGCTTCTGTCCATGGCTGTCGCCATCGGAGAAGCGCCTTGAAATCGGCTGGTCCTAAACTATTTTATATTGAACGCATGCTTTAGATGTTTGGTTAGTTGATTTGTTTCTTTTGAACATATATTATGTTGAACGTGTAAAACGAATGGAAGTGGATGAAATTTGGCATGACACTAACTTAGTAATTATACAAGTAATTCTAGGCTAACATAATGGTTCGTTCGTCTTCTAGAAATAGCTTTATACCATGCCTTTTCTGTACTAACACAGCACCCGGCGCCACGATCACGGCATCGTTTTCATTGAGTGATACCGGCCAGTGACCTCCTGACGGCGTGGGAGTCAGTGCGTTATGGCGCAGTGGTCTAGTGGTTACAGGACCTGTCTCGTGGTCAGGGGTGCCCGGTTCGAATCTGGGGTTGACTGCGAGATGTTTGTTAGTTATTTCAAAGAAAAGAATGATAACACTGTCCTACAGGCTTATGAATAGACACATAAAGAACGAAATATGGTTTGCTTTCAGCACATTGTCATGTGGCCCTCCTGCGCCGTTGGGACGTTAGCCCAGGTCGCAGACCGGGGTAGTTATCTTGGTCCCGATGTCTATTCCTTGTTTTTGGTATCCTTATCGATGCAATTAAATGGGAGCTTAGGTAAATGTGCAGCTGTTTCGACAAGCAACACCAACCACACTTGACTCACAGCTGACCAGGCGATAACCCACGCCCCGGTGAGCCTCCGAGCCACCTTCGCCCTGGTAGGGGGTGTCCAAACAATCCCCCTCGAACTCGACTCTTATACAGGATAGCGCAAAAACGCGAAAGCAGGTGAATAGGCCATTGAAATTCATGAAGAAACTACATCACTCTTGGCTCTTTTGGCTCACTTGGCTTGGCTCTTACATCACTCTCGTCACTTTTTGGCTGAGGTAAATATTGAGGTCATGACAGGTCAAAGAATGTAGCATGATAGAGAAGAGTTTATGGACTCTAGCGTCGGACAGAATTGAGTTAGAATCATTTTAGGCTTAGTTCACTTTCTCTCGTTACAGCCAAGTGGATGATGTATAATATTATTTTACTAAGTCAAAACATAAAAAGGCCTGAACTAAGGCATTGCCAAGGTCACCATCTAGCCTAGCATAATCAATATGCGTATAAATCGACTCGCAATAACATTCTAAACGTAATGATATGAAAATAAAAGATTTTTAATCATTTTGTGCAAAGTTGTTAACTCAAGTCTGAAAACCTGCAGCCACAGATGACCTCTAAGGTCACAGGTTCAAACTTGCAGCATGAACCTATAAAGGCGCCTAGGATACTATGTTCTGAAGAATACTAAGGTATTACACGCGGTATCTACAAAATCAATTCAATTGTTCGGGGAATTTCCGTTTTGTTCATGCATTTTCAATGGAGAGGTCATTATCCGTACCTGCCCCTAGGTCTACGATCTGAAAAAATTCCGGAATTAGTTGTAGTACTCGGCAGGCCTTTTATGTGGTATGCGCTTCAATTCGATAGATTCGCCCTTTTCTTACTTATGCACCTTTAACCTTTTTGGAGGTGAGGTAGCCTGACATGTACTGGTAACCTGACCTGAGATGTTCCAACCTTAAAATATTGGGGAAGGTTGCGGAATCGATCATGGATAAGGTGTGCTAAGTACGGCAGCGCTTCATGTCACCGTTTTTCGTGCCCGTGGAGCAACCCAAGGGTTTTCAAACACAGCCCCCCCCCACCCTGGCGGGAACTAACAATCCGACGTTGTCGTGGTAACCAATCCTATCCACGGAGATCAGCTTGCAACTGGAGTATTTTTCCGCCTTTGCTGGAATCGGCGCTGGTGAAAGAATGTAACTTCTTAACCCTCGCCACACGAGGGGGTGCATAGATGGCCCCCAAGGTTTTTCCACCCGATCTTTTTCCCACTATCCTTGAAATTGTTTACCCCGGGCCACACTAGGTCCAATCACCAGACGAGGTCAAACAAGTTCACCTCACTTCAATTTTCGAGCTCTAGCATAGCTACATTACTTGGCCAATTGATTTCAAATTTTCTTCCCTTGATGGCCCCTCCAGGATCTAAACAAATTATATCCGGGATTTTTCAATTTAGTGACCTGAGGTCAGGCCACGAGGTAACCTCTCCCATAAAAGACATGGGGAAAAGCTGTCTTTTGGTCCAAAAGTCACAAAAATGATTGCAAATTATCAAATTTCTCAGAAAGGTATTCTTAGCAACCTTTTCACGGATTCCAGGGGTAATATTTTCCCTTTGACATATTTGAGGTCATCTCAGGTCACCAGACATCAAAAACAGTATTTTGACCATAACTGTTGACCTAATTAAGCTAGAGCACTGAATTAGACGTCATCATGTATGTTTCGTCACTGGCTTTCATTTGATATTCGACAAGGTCACTTTCTGACCTTTCGTGACCTCAGGTCATGTCAGGTCAATAGGTGCCCTCTGGAGGTCAAACCACTGTCGGCAGGGCATTATGTTCCACACAGCAGAGAAAGCCCTGGCATTTTCCTATGAAATGTAGTTACCAGACCTCAATAGCTCTAATGGCATAAAAGCTGTGCTTAGTTTTCTTAAGCATTGCATATGTTAGTAGAAATAGCCTATAGTGACCCAACTTGATCTCTGGAGGTCAAAATATTGACTTGAGCGCTTAAACGCATGCAAGTTACAACCTTGCTGAATTCACTAGAGCTTTCCAATTTACTTTGCAGATTTGCGCTAGCCCCCATATTTTCGGAGTTACAGGGGGCCATCGATGCCCCCCGTCGGGCGAAGGTGGCGCCGGACCCCCGGTGGAGCGCGGGTTAACATCACTCCTATTTTTTATAGGGTACAGAAATGGGGACAGGTTTGGTAAATTGGGAAAAATAAAATCGAAGGGTATAAAACCATTATTTTTAATATCTTTGGTACGAATGACGATGTCCGGATTTGCATACGTGAGAAGTAGGTAGGTACAATTGGAAGACGTATTGGAAAATGAACATATTGCGGTTGTCCCATCTTTCCCGGTCTTCAAAACTTGTAGGGACATTGCCTACAAGTTTTCGGGGGTCTCCAAACTTGTAGGGACACTGTCCCTAGTGCCCATAGTGGTGGCTACGCCCATGAAGTGAGGTGACCTTGGTTGACCTCGCCTGGTGACCTGACCTTGTGTGACCCGGGGTAAAAAAATCAGAGATAGTTAGAAAATGATGGGCTGAGAGGTAGAGCCCTCAACCGCGGTGCTGCACCTCGTCGTTTTCTGCTATTCCGAAAAAACTTAGGGGCACCGATGCCCCCGTGGGGCGGGGGGTAATTTTTCTATCGGCGTGAGTAATGTGTTTTCCGCTGTTGGTTTCTTTTCCTTCCTCCCAAAGCCCGCCTAGGGCGGAGTTGTAGCCGTTCTTCTCCTGAGGGCCCTACTGCCGGCAGCCTTGGAGGCCACTACATTATTCCGCCGTAGCTGATCTCGACGGGTCAAAATTTTACCCAAGGCACTTTGAGGCGGGTAACAGGGATCAAAAAATCATTTTACGTCCCCAACGCTCGCCAAATTTTTCCCAGGGATAACCAAAGCTTCCCTAAAAGTGACCTGTTCACTGGTTTTCAGTTATTTGTTCAGCGGTTTTCAGTGATTTGTTCAATGGTTTTTGGTGATTTGTTCAGTGAAAGAACTGCTCCGAGCCGCTCCAGTAGTCGCCCCAAAGCTGGCGCATGTCGATGGCAGACCCTCTCCAAGCGACATGCCACTCTACGCCACTACAATCCCCTCCCCCGAAGGCGACGCCTGTGTCCGTCGATAAGGTAGCCCGCTTGTTCTGGCAGCTCTCGGAGGCGGACTCCAACAGCTGCGCGACACAATGAGGCCGGGGTGTCACGCGGGGCCCCCGGGCAAGATCCAGGTGGACATGGACGGCATCGGCGAGCTCCAGGGTGCAGAGTGATATGCAGGCGTTCTTCAAACCCGATGGCAGCGACTCCCATTCAGGCGAGTGTTGTTTAGCTGGTGTTTCTCCACCCCGAAAATCTTCCCAATCGACACGATGGGTTTCTCTCCGCTACTGCGCACAGCGGGTTCCCAAGTGGGAGCGACGCGGTCCCCACGATCTACCGGCGATCTAAACTGGGGCCTGAATGTACGCTGTAGGTCACCGCACTAAGCGTAAGTGCAGGAGGCGGTCGAATGTGACGTCCGAGAAAGCGAAGCTTGTCTCCGTCGTCGCCCGTGGTGGCCGCCGCCTTGATGTTGAAGTCCTCGGTTTCCTTGGCCCATTGGAATAGTACCATTGTTAAGGTTTTTTTGCCCGCTGCCGAAGTCTTTCGGCGTCAGACCCACGACGAAATCGTGTCAGCTTTACATCTCGCAAGTTTCCCTGGTAGTGCAGTGCCAAGCAAAAAGGCTATATATCACAGTAGAGCCTCTGCATCCTGGCCACAACCTCCTCTCCGTAATCTACCACCAACAGACGCCAAACGAGAAGCAGGTAGCTGGGTATCGATATAATTGCGGCGTTGGCCTGACCAGCAGCTGGGGTGGGGCTGTCGCCTTTCGGACCACACTTGAGAACGTTCATTACGACTAGCATGTCACACACGACCACTCATCCCGGACCATTGCACGGGAGGGCGACACCGCTGCAGCCGCGGGCAGACCCCGGCCGCCTCGGGCAAGCCCCGGCTGACTCGGGCAGACTCGGGCAGAACCTGGCCGCCCCGGGCAAACCCCGGCTGACGCAGGTAGACCCTGGCCGCCACGGGCAAACCCCGGCTGACGCGGGTAGGCCCCGGCCGCCCAAGGCAGATCCCGGCTGACTCGGGCAAAGCCCGGCTGACTCGAGGAGACCCCGGCGACCGCGGCACTCCAGACGCCGAGAGTACAACAGCAAACTCTACTGTCGCTCAGGGTTTGAATATAAAACATTTTCGGCGGCGACAGACTTGGCAACAACAGTCCAGCTGGGTAGCACCATTGACCCCCGTCTCCATCGCATCCAAAGCAACGGACAAGGACACGGCGAAACCACACGCAGGCAATCGCTCTGAGAAAGAAGGGAGGGGCAGCATATCACAGGGGCCGCGCCAGTCTCGCCATCTCGCCGTCACTGTCAATGTCCGCTCGCCGGCGATAAGCACACCTCCCCGGCAGCCGCGCCCGCAGGCCAAACGTCACATAACCAGGCTATGCGTACACAAACAAGTCTGTCAATACAGCACGGGCGCAGCCGCAATCCACAGGGTCAATAATCTCAAACTGATCTTTCTGCGGGGATAAATGAATGAGTACATACACGGATGCGGTGACTAGCTCGTCAGACGCCGCTGGCAGCGGCGTTTCACACTGAAATCGTGGGCAGCGGGCGCTTAGCCCGCACCCCGACATAAAGCATGCGTTTAGCACAGCTCTTTGGTTTGCACGATAATTGAGACACACGACACAAACTGCATACGTAATAAAATAACACCTCAAGCAGTAACGGAAGCCAACAGTGTAACCGTCATCAAGGACTCAGCTCTACATGGCTGGATCAGATCATTACCTCCACAAAGTAATCTCATAAAGTAATCTCATGAAGGTTCGACTACGAACACTTGAACACATTCAAAACACTTTCCCTCATGAACCAGGCCCTTCCTTTCCATCGAGTCCAACCACATTACTGACAATCCTACCAGGAGACACAAAGAACTTATAGTTAGCATCTTCGTTGTAACTTCTCATGGATGCGGCGTCTAGCACTTTGTAGGTGTCCATATCGCCGTCGGGCGGGTCTCCGTTAACGGCCACTCGGGTGACTGCCCCCTGCACGGGCGGGGGCGGGGGCGGCGGCGGGGGGTCGAAGTTAGGCGGGCTGTCACAATCCGGCAGGCTGCCGCGGTCGCTGGGCAGGGAGAGCGTGGCCGGCGACGGGGTGCGCGTCTTCACGGAGACGGCGGGGGAGGCCGGCAGCTTGGGCGGCAGCGGCGGCGGCGTGGCGCTGCTCCTGTCCCCCAGCCAGGTGGACAGCGCCGGTGCCGAGCTCTGCAGACGAGACAGAGCCGTCAGACTCCCCAGCACGGCATCTTAACTGCGGACTAAAAAGGTGACCCGGTGACAAAGGTCGGCCAGTCGACTTTCACAAACGATAATGGATGGAAAATACCAGGAGGATCACAAGATCATAGCAAGCAACAGGATCATAAGACAAGATCGAAACAAAACCGGTGAGGACCATTTCGCAGTCATAAAAATTTTCGAAACGCACATGTATGGGAGATGAAGATTGGCCTTCGGACGAAACAGCTCGCTCCCTCACACTGACCTTTTTAGACATGCGGGACGGGAGCGAGGGTGGGTTCTCGTAGACGCCATTGCAGGTGACAGAAGAGACGGAGGTGGTGTGGCGCTTCTCCGGGGCTGAAACACACATAACCAGTGTGGTTTAATGGTGGGGATAGTTACCGATCTTCCGTTTCACGGCAAATACTATTGCTTATCTCTGTACTTTTAAAACAAACTATCATTTGGATCGCCTTAAACGTTAGGAGTTTCAAGCGTTCATTGTCTCATCTTTCTACCCATAAGAAGAAACCAAGGTTGAGAAAACAAGCGCTTCTGATCTTCTGGCTGAGGGCACTTCCGAGAAATAAACTATAGCTTGGTAAAGGAAACAACTTCGTGTAATGACGTGATACCATGTTACAGAGCTGATTTTATCGGTCTAGTTTCAACCCTCGTTCCGGGCACAATTGGTCCATTATAGTGTGTTCCAAAGAATTTACCTCTCTTTCCATTGCCCAAATTAATTACCGATCAGTAACAAAAACTACCTTAATTAATCAGGCATTAGATAGGAAGATAACGGGACGCACACACCACTCACTGATCACAAAAAATGACGAGTTTGTGCCGTTGTTTCAGTGAGAACACGTTTTCCAATCTTTAGCAGCCCGGTACACGGAGCTTCTCGGGTGTATCAAATAGTTTGTAAGGCCAAAGGAAAGACACAAATGACTCAGTGGACTAATAATCTGCCTCCTAAGCCACAAGTCACGAGTCTAAGCCTCCATGGGTTCTCTGAATACGAGTAATCTGATTAAAAAATACGAGAAGAGTGGAATTGCGGCGCTCAGTGGAATTGGCAACGCCATACCACCTTGACACTTGGTGCGTCGCTAAACCCCAACTACAACTCGAAATCAGCACGGTCTCATATCCAGAACAGCCTGCGTGTGTTCCCATTCCGTTTTTCCCTTGGCCGGTGGCAGACCGTACGTACGTTTGGGCGGCAGTGGGGGCAGGATGGTCTCGGCCGTGCCGTCGGACGCCTGAGAGCGGCGGCCGCTCAGCCGCGGACTCTCCGTCCACGAGCGAGCGTCCGAGAAACGCTTAGGGGCCGCTCCGGTACCTCAGCCTCCCTGGGGAACGGAGTCGGCGTGAGCCCTGGCCTCACCAGACACACACGTGGCCTGTGGGGCATACTCGCATCACCAGTGTGGCGACAGTATTTTCAGGCGAGGGAGAGAACAAAAAGAAAACGTTCTACATTCTAGTGGTGCACGTTAAATCTAAAATGAAATATTAATAAACAATTTGTAAACAAGAGAGTCGATTGCTTTTTAAAAGGTACTGAACATCGGAGAAGAAACCGGCTTTTGATGACTAACGCCATTGTATGTAACCTTGTACTTCAAAACAAGTTTTCAAAGGAGAGCTGAGGTAACAGAAACCAAGAATAACACCATTGAGATGGGCAACTAACTAAAGGATCATACCCAAGATGTTTACCACTGAAAAGGGTACATAACAGCTCGCTCCTCTACGCAAGCACCTCCCCCTGAGTATGGCACTTTGCGAACCCTTTTCCGCAGGACATGATGATGTAGTCGTCATGCCTCTTGTGGCCGCTGCCGCCTGAGCCCAGGGAGCCGCGCTCGCCCGCCTCGCCCCACTCGGAGGGCCGCGAGTAGATGCTGTCCTCCTCGTCAGGCATCAGGTGACCGTACATGGACGATGATGAGCTGCTGCTGCGATTGCTGGGACACGAACTCTGCGGGCGCGCCTTTTCGGCCGGCAGCGGTGGCAGCGGTGTGCTGTGGACCGGAGATGGGGGCGTCAGTGGCGTGCTGTGGACCGGGAGTAGGAGCATCAGTGGCGTGCTGTGGACCGGGGATGGGGGCGTCGGTGGAGTGCTGCGGACCGGGGATGAGGGCGTCTGAGGCGTGCTGTGGACCGGAGTTGAGGCGTGTTGTGGACCGGGAATGAGGGCGTCTGAGGCGTGCTGTGGACCGGGAATGAGGGCGTCTGAGGCGTGCTGCGGACCGGGGATGGGGGCTCAGTGACGCGTAGCAGATCGAGGACAGGGGTCTGACAGGAAATGGAGGGGCAGAGCCTCCACCAGCCGTAAATATCAGTCTGAAAATAAGACAGAAAAGTAGAACAGCAAAGACACATACGCTAACCAAAACTAATGGAACGTTTCTTCGTGCAAAGTGAAGAAATCACTGCTGAAGAGAAAATAGACGAGTCATCAGTTAAACCCTCATCTGAGAATGTGCGGCTTGTCCCTCACCTCAGTATAGTACAACTCCTCACCGTACGTATGCGCGGCTTGTCTCCAGCCTCAGTACAGTACAGTATTTAGGACCGCCCCTCACATACCTGGGTATCATTGGCTCGTCCCCAGCCTAGTCAGTACAGTAGTGTGTAGGACCGTCCCTCGCCTGAGTATCAATGGCTCGTCCCCAGCCTCAGTACAGTAAGTGTGTAGGACCGCCCCTCACATACCTGAGTATGCGTGGCTTGTCCCCAGCCTCAGTACAGTACAGTATTGTAGGACCGCCACTCACATACCTGAGTATCAGTGGCTCGTCCCCAGCCTCAGTACAGTACAGTAATGTGTAGGACCACCCCTCACCTGAGTATGTGCGGCTCGTCCCCAGCCTCAGTACAGTAGTGTGTAGGACCGCCCCTCACCTGAGTATCTGTGGCCTCAGTACAGTACAGTAGTGTGTAGGACCGCCCCTCACCTGAGTATCAATGGCTCGTCCCCAGCCTCAGTACAGTAGTGTGTAGGGCCGCCCCTCACCTGAGTATCTGTGGCTCGTCCCCAGCCTCAGTACAGTACAGTAGTGTGTAGGACCGCCCCTCACCTGAGTATCAGTGGCTCGTCCCCAGCCTCAGTACAGTAGTGTATAGGACCGCCCCTCACCTGAGTATCTGTGACTTGTCCCCAGCCTACAGTACAGTACAGTAGTGTGTAGGACCGCCCCTCACCTGAGTATCTGTGGCTCGTCCCCAGCCTCAGTACAGTACAGTACAGTAGGTAGGACCGTCCCTGACCTGATTATCTGTGGCTCGTCCCCAGCCTCAGTACAGTAAGTTGTAGGACCGCCCCTCACCTGAGTATCTGTGGCCTCAGTACAGTACAGTACATTAGTGTGTAGGACCGCCCCTCACCTGAGTATCTGTGGCTCGTCCCCAGCCTCAGTACAGTACAGTAAAATGTAGGACCGCCCCTCACCTGAGTATCTGCGGCTTGTCCCCAGCCTCAGTACAGTACAGTATGTAGGACCACCCCTCACCTGAGTATCAGTGGCTCGTCCCCAGCCTCAGTACAGTACAGTAGTGTGTAGGACCGCCCCTCACCTGAGTATCTGTGGCTTGTCCCCAGCCTCAGTACAGTAGTGTGTAGGACCGCCCCTCACCTGAGTATCTGTGGCTCGTCCCCAGCCTCAGTACAGTAGTGTGTAGGACCGCCCCTCACATACCTGAGTTTGCGTGGCTTGTCCCCAGCCTCAGTACAGTACAGTATGTAGGATCGCCACTCAAACCTGAGTATCTGTGGCTTGTCCCCAGCCTCAGTACAGTACAGTAGTGTGTAGGACCGCCCCTCATACCTGAGTATGTACGGCTTGTCCCCAGCCTCAGTACAGTACAGTATGTAGGACCGCCCCTCACCTGAGTATGTGCGGCTTGTCGCCGCCGCCGCTGCGCCGGTGGCTGTTCTGTCGGCTGAGACGGCCGGCGCCCGGCGAGTCGGCGGCGGCGGGCAGACAGGCGGCGGAGGCGCTCTGCCGCAGCGACTGGAAACACTCGCGCAGCCGACGCTGCAGCGGCTGCACCGGCCGCCGGCGCCAGCTCCCCGTGCACCGTCAGACCGTGCTCCAGAATCGACAGCTGGAACAGAGCCGGCGCAGCTGTCACAGCGGGGCCCACACCGGCTCCCCCGCCCTACCGTACATCGCCGGTGCCAGCTTTACCGCGCCCCACCGGGTCGGCGCCACCTTCCCCACCGGGGGCCATCGATAGCCCCCTCTAACTCCGAAATATGGGCGTTAGCGCAAATCTGCAAGTGCAATGAAAGCTCGCGTGAATTCAGTAAGAAATTACTTCGCATGTTTTAATGCTCAGGTCAATGGTTTGACCTCCGAGGTCAATTAGGTCAGATCGGCTATTTTCACTCAATATGCAATGATTAGCAAACTGGGCATAACTCTTATGTCATTAGAGCTATTGGGCCTGGTAAGTACATTTGATAGCAAATTGCCAGTACTTTTCCGCTATGTGGAACGTAAAGACCTCCCGCCAGTGGTTTGACCGCCAGAGGTCACCTCGTGACCTAATATGACCTAGGTCACGAAGGTAAAAGTGACCTTGCCGTATATCAAATGAAAGCCAGTGACAGACAAACACGATGGTGTTTGTTTCATCGCTCTAGCTCATTCGATCAAAGTTATTGTCAATACTGTTTTGACCTCTGGTGACCTTGGATGACCTTGGAAAGTCAGGGCAAATATGACCCCTGGGATCCGTGAAGGGTGTCCAAAACGTTGTTCTGGCAGTCTGAGTATTTTCAATATTTTGTGGCTTTTATATCATGAATAGCTTTTCTCCATGCTTTTCCAATGGAGGGTCGCCTCGTGACCTGACCTCAGGCACGAAATCGAAAATCCCGGATATACACCTTGTAGACCCTGGAGGGTCTGAAGTGTGGAGTTTCAATCGATCGACTTTGAAATGTAGCTCTTACGGCTCTAAGGTGAAGTGAGGTGACCTTGGTTGACCTCGTCTGGTGACCTGACCTTGGTGACCTGGGGTAAAATTTCGGGATGATGGGAAAATGATGCAGTAGAGGTAGAGCCCTAACCGCGGTGCTGCGGCTCGTTTTTCTGCTATCCCGAAAACCTTAGGGGGCCATCAGCCCGGGTTAAGGTCCAGGTTCATCTGCTGCGCTCAGGGCTCAGTTCGGTCAGCCGCACTGAAGCCGAAATAGCCTAGCGACACTTACAATAGCTCCACTGGCTTAACATAGTGACACTGGGCGTAACCTAAGTGACACTAGGCGATCTCACAGCGCTAGTGTGACAGACAGAAATGAGCGCTAGGCAGGGAACATCATCTCCCTAGAACTTATTTACCTAGCCCACCACATGGCGCCTCTCTAGCTAGCCCACTTCAAAATGGAGCGCACGTGAAAGCACCCAGGTGACTTAGCCCTAGGTCGACAGCGCTTTGAGATAGCTCTAAACAATGTCTGACCCAGCAAGTATGCTGCCCCTTCGCCCGTGCTAGAGGACCAGAAACTGTCCAGAGGGCCGTGACGACACCTCTGTAATAATCTCACAATTCGTCAATGTTGAGTCATTGAGTTGACCACTGACCTCCTCCTGTATGAGCGCCTTCAGCTGTGGAACATAGACAGCCTGGTCCGGCGCCTCGGCCGCGAACTCGGTCCGGAAGAAGGCCTCCTGGTAGTTGGCGATGCCGCCGTTCACCGCCGCGTCAATCATGCCCTGCACAACCGAGCGAAGAACGGGTTTGAAACAATAACACGTAATCAATCACTTTGGTATACAATAATCGCTCGATGACATCATCAGAGCTAAGGAATCACATGAGCCTGGAACGTTCAGCACACCTCTTCGAAGACTTTCAAAACAGTTGTGGTAGGTTCAGTGAAGGATACGCCGTTACACCACGGCTGCCGTCGTCTGTCCTGACCTGCAGCCTCATGCTGAGCGGACTGACGTTGGCGCTGGCGCCGGCGGCCGAGTACTGAGCTATGAGTTGTCGCAGCTGCCGGTTGGCGGCGCTGACCGACTCGCAGGCGTGCTGGATGGGAGAGATCATCTCCCGCCGGCTGCTGGTCACCGGGAACCAGCGCAGGATACCCGGCAGAGGCGACTCGGTCTGTAGTGTGGTCCGCTCCAGCCACAGCGTCTGCCGGCGCGGCACGTCAGCGGCGGACTAACCAGGGGCGCGGCAAGTCAGCGGCGGACCGACCGGAGACGCGACAGCCGGGCCCGCCCGAAGGGCACGTCAGCGAAGGACTACCCGGGGGCACGGCTGAGTCCGCTAATGCTAACCGGCCCACTACACAACACTGATCTGGCGTTTGAAACGAAAGCCAGGTACGATCATAGGCGTATCCAGGGGATAAGGAGGACACACCCCCCATTCCCACATTAACCTCCGGAACCCCCTGAATGGTCGATGGCGCCCCCTGAAATGTATCTTTTCCACAAGATGTATCAGCCGCCCCACCTGACAGGTTTTGCCACCCACAAGCGGCATTCCCCAACTGCGTGACCCTCCGGTTGGAATTCCTGGATCTGCCTAGCGGGATGAAAAACCACGTTGGCTATTGACACACATGTTCATTTGCGAACCGCAGTTCAGCTGAGCCGTATCTTTGGTATATGCTGTAGTAATTTAAGGTCATGTCGCACCACAGGCTGGGAGACGTCCACGCCATCCTTGTGCAGGAAATGTAAATCTTAAGAGCAGGCAACAACTTTAACATAAAACACGTATTATAGTGACTCTGCTTATGTCTTCTCTCTAAGAGTAGGTATTCTAAGTGACCCCGCCGGCGACTGAGGCCGCCGCCGTCAGCGGTTCGGAGCCGAACTCGCCTTGAACTCGTTCTCCTTGTCCACGGTGCCTCGGTGTACCGGCCGGTCAAACCGGAACGTGTCGATATCATTCACCAGGAAGTATGCCCGGATCTTCTCCGGCACCTCGATACCCTGCCGGTACGCCAGGCAGCAGTTACCCACGCGCAGCAGCTCTCCGGTCAAAAACGGCATCTGCGCCACTACAGGCAACGACGGAAGAGCTGCTTGCACAAACCCATCGCCAGGTAAACATTCTTCGATAAACCTAATCAAATTAATAGAAATAGTCCGCGGAGGCTCAATTAATACCAATTTTCTATACAAGCACATTGCCTTTTAGGAGTTCTCCATCAGAAAGCAAAGAATCAATTCCCACGCACTATTCTTTCACCGCCAAGTTCAAGTCCTCCCATGCACCACTATCCTCTTCCCTGGCAGCCGCCAGTGAAGCCGCACCTGCAGCGCAGCGACGTCGCGGGAGACGGGCCGCACGTTGCAGATCTGGATACACTGTACGTCGGCGTTCATCAGGTTCTCGTCAGGCGGCGCTAGCGTGGTCATCAGCTGAGCGGCGGGAAACTCGGTCTGCAGACGCTGAGTGAACGCGCCGATCCGCTCGTACTCCAGACCCCGGTACACAAACACCTTGTTCTGCGGAGGCGAGGAGAGAAACCGTGAGGGTCGCCACCGGAGAATGCGCCAGCCATACAGTGGAGAACCAGCGGGTAGCTAAGATTCCGAGGTCTGGCACCAGCTCAACTCTTTGCACGTGAAAAAGAGTTAAACCTGGCTATGCATCATTTCTTACAAAGTGAAATGAATGGATGAATCGAATGGCCATACCCACAACCGGTACGAGTCTGATCTAGTTGAAGGACCGAAGGACAGTCATGAACCCCCCGAACATCCACATGGACCCAAGGACCGGAGCACAGCCACGAGACCCCCGAACACCCACACGGACCAAAGGACCAGAGGACAGCCATGAGCCGTCCGGACACACGGACAAAAGGACCGAAGGACATCCATGAACCGTCTGAACATCCACCAGGACAAAGGACCAAAGGATAGCCACGAGCCGTCCGAAAACTCACTCTGACGAAGAGGGGGAACCGCTGTCCGTAGAAGCCGACCCTGAAGTACTCAGGCTCGGGTCGCAGCTGGGTCATGATCTGGTCATAGAAACGCGCCATGGTCCGCAGCACCTCGCTCAGCTTGGTGTAGTCGTAGATCTTGGTCTCGTGCTTCTCGGCCAACTCCTTCAACAGCGGGATGCCCAGCTCCCAGCACTTGGCGCGGTCCAGGTAGTCCAACATCTGGCGGAGCAGCTGCTCCTTGCGCTGCCACTCACACTGGACCGGGTAGCGCAGGTCGGCGTGTAGCACGCGCGTGCTCCACTCCAGCTGGTCGGCGTGCAGCCGCAGCGTGAACGCCGCCTCCACGTAGTTCTCTGCCGAGACGTGCAGGTCGTGCAGCTTGTAGATGTAGCGCTGGTACATCTCCACACGGTTGATCTCGTTCTTGTAGAAATTCTGGACGTGACAGGGTGGTAGTCAAATGTCGACAGGGTAGAATTGTAGCCGGGTTCGTTAACAAGAAACTAGGATTCAATTGGCATCCCACGAGATCTACTGACTACAAACTCTACTGAATCAACAAATTATGCAATATCGATAATCGTTATTCCTAAGTCAAAAGTGTACAGCATGTCTAACCGACAAGTACCACCCTGATGCAGGACAAACCATTATGTACGCTCATGGGACAAACCATGCTGTACGCTGTACGCTCAAACTAAGTCTCGCAGCGAATTTACCGGTCAGTTCCCATCTTAGGGGGTTTATCGACACACCAACGGTCAATGTCATACGACACAGTTCTCACTTCCTCCACCCCACTGTGCGCTCGCACTCCCACTCACCAGCAGGTTGACGGTGCAGCTCATGCGCTTGTCCCTGTTCTCGTCTCCGTCCATGACCTGCCGATAGTCGAGCAGCCGCTCCAGCAGGCGGGTCACGGAGGAGACGAACCCGGCACCGGCCTCTCGCCACGCAGCTCCGCAGCCAGACACCTTGGTCATCAGACTGCCGCCACCAGCACCGCGTCAGGGACGGCGCACACCGGGTCAACGAGGACACACAGCGGGTCGACGAGGGCGCACAACGGGCCAACACGGACGCACAGCGGGTTAACGCGGACGCATAGCGGGTCAGGCCAAGTCACAGAGGAAAGTAACGGCGTTGAGGCGGGCACCACCGGAATAAAAGCAGTCGCGCAAGCAGCACGGTAGAGGCCGATGGGGGGAGGGCAAATAGGAAATAGCGTGTCTCTTGCTCCTGAGCCGTGTCCTTCAAACAACAAGAGGAGATTGTTCCATCTGGTAATCAGTAATCGCAATACCAGATCTAGCTATAAAAAAATCAGAACAATTATTCTTTTACCGGGACGCTGCAGCGGAGGGTTATAACTTGCCTGAAATATACCAAAATGATCGCAGTCGGTGCTGGTAACGAACAGTCAAACATATCACTGTCATAATTACGACGCGTACAACCAGAGAAATGATATCGACTGATGCTTCAATAAGTCATGTCCTTTCTTCAACCATTTTCCAGACACCAGTGTCTGCAGGCCATCTCATACACATCGACGGCAAAACTGGCCGTAAAAACCGAGGAACAAACCCATCTAGAGTTGGCAAACGAGAGCTGAACGCAGTCACTCGCTCCACTGCGATATTACAATACATACGTCCCGTTAGGAACTACAAGTCCGCTATTATTTTTCTTTCGAAAGCAAGGGATATGCTTCAAAGCTGGCGATGGTGGTGCTAATCCTCGTGGATGAACATACAGTGAAAGCTGGAGATGGGGCAAGATCTGGACCTTAGAGGCACATGGTTCAGGGAAGCGACACCAAATTGCATGACTGCGAAGAAAAAGACAAAAAATAATGAGGAAATGAAGAACGAATGGTTTAAAAAGCCAGCGTAAAATTGTCACGTGTGTCAAAACACGAACCGAACATGTACTGCACGCATCGCAAGTTTACATCACATTACATACATCTAGTATTCTTACTTAATATGTTCTCTAATTATGATCAGGATTCATCCTGCAAGAAGATATACCCTGGCCTAACTATACCAGCAATCATGAAGGAAATAATGTGAAATGTGATAAAGAAGAGAACGTTGAACAATGACCAGGCAGCAACATACCACATAGATGCTGACAAAGGCCATTGCTTACACTACGCAAAAGTTGTATATATCCAAGACTACACACTAAGAAAAACGTGTGTAGACATCTGCAATCTGTGTGTAAAAAGATCCAACAGCTAAGGGTAAGATAGGACTGTACACAGAAAGCTAGCGCGCGAGAGCTCGGTATGGCCCAGTGAAGGTCACACTCACAGATCCACGAGACAGTCTCTGCGTGGGGAATAAACAATTCCGTCACTGTCACCAAAGGCCTGCTACATAGCGCTCAATGCCGAATGGCGGGCGAATCTGACCCTAACAGGCTACAAAATACTTTTTTTAATATCGAAACCGTTTTGGCGTCTGATCATCATTATTAATCGCTTCGTGGTGTCTCTAGACTCTTTCCAATGCTACGCTTTACATTTCTCCCAGGTTCACCATCACCATGAATAAAAACAAATATTAAGATTCGGGCACCTGTAGTCGTGCGAAGAAGAAAATCAATAGTTCGTGTTCAAAGTAAAAGCTGGCATGGACCACCATTTTACCCTTTAGCACCTATATCATTTCATTCCCGTGGTACACTCCCGTCGCAGAAAGTTTAACAAGCTGTTCCATCCCGTCACATTCCGTTCCAACCTGCGAAATTTGCATTAGAATGACCATGTGCCACCCCGAACCACATTTGGAAAATGTTGTCCCATGCTATACCATTTTACCCCGTTACACAAATCCCATCCCCTTCCCTGTCCCACGCAGAGCTCCAGTTTATTAAAGGCCTTGCTACATCCGGCTACATTCCTCTATGGTTCCAATTTGGAGCCACCTTTCTGTTACATCTGCGACTACATTGTGTCCGCGTGAGGTAAGAGGGGCTGCGGGACTCACATGGCGTCGAAGAGGCGGCGGTACTCGTCGTCGCCCTTGTTTTCGCTGACCAGGATGTCCAGCTTATCGATCAGCTCCGTCTCCACCTGCACCAAGACCGAGGATCAAACACCCGTCCGTCTCCGCATGCATTTCATGCTTCAGTCCAAAAATAGCCCAGCCGGTCTATCTACTCACACCTACAGCATGGCCGATGTCCAAATACAACATAGTTACACGGCTCAGCACTATGCCTGTCCAAACACGGGCTGGAGGCTAGGAGAGGTCAGAAGTCCATCACCATTGCCGGCATGTTGCTGACCTGTTTGAAGCAGCCTTTGGCGTTCTGCTCGGCCTCCATCATGTCGAAGAAGACGGGCAGCGTGGCGCGGCGCAGCTCGGCCTCCGGCACCAGCGTCACCTCCAACATCGGCCCCACCAGCGCCGGCACAAAGTGGTGCTTATTCTCACCTGCGGGGCGCGCAGCAGCTGCTTCAAATCCTGCGCGTTTGGAGTTAACGCAAACGGCCGGAGCGCTCGGAACAAACGTCAGGACAGAAAAGGAGTGTAGAATAAACCAAACTCACTAAAAACAAACAACACAGCCAAACTTGTGAATCTGGGATCCGTTATTTGCTTCAATCACAACACACAAATTGAAGGGAAGTTGGTAACTTTACAATAAAATTTGAACTGATATCGCCATGGAGGATGCAGTTATGTCAGGGGGATATTTTTGGCTTCTGGCTCCAGTCCCCGGGTCAAATATCAGGCAGGAATATAAATGGTCGGAAATGCATAAACATTTTCGATCCCAATAGTACCCTTCCAACAGGGTGAGAGGCAGCGGCGCCTTATGACCTCAGATGTCGGTGCGCTATAAAGACTCGAGGCCTGGGGTATGCGATAGAGCATAACGAAAACCGCACATTAAAGATTTCATTTCTCGCAGACCCACTCTGTTTACGGAGACATGGGGTGTATTGACGGCGGATACCAATTCCACCGGACCCTGCGTGCCCCCGCTCCGAAGTCGAACCGTCACCGCCAGTTGTTAGGCTATACGCAGGCGGGGCTTAGTAGTGTGGAACGTATTGGGCTAAAATAACGCAAATAAAGTGTTATATCTTCGCGAACGGCGAGTTCTGAGAGGAAAAATATGAAATCAGGTGACTTTCGGTATGCTCTAAGGGACCGAAACATTGGTAATTGAAGCCCCATGAGTGTACCATATTCCATTTCAGACTTTAGTCCCATGCTGACTCGGGCATTAGCATCGTGCACTGACCGAGAAGGGACCACATGGAGAGCAGCTGGAATCCCATCTGGACGCGCATGTCCTGGTACTTCTGCAACAGCTTCTCCCGCTTCACCTCTGAGAACGTCTCCAGCTGCAGCGCCGGCTGCGTCAGGAACGTCACCGAGAGCGTGAGGTAGCTGACCCACAGCTGCCGGGGAGGAGGGGAGTTAGCTGGCCCGCAGCTGCCAGGGAGGAGGAGTTGCTGCCCCAGCCCCAAAAGAGCTACAACTCTAAAGCCCACTCAAAGTTAGCACAACAGCTGGGGGAGGAGGGGAGTTAGCTGACCCACAGCTGCAGGGGGAAGAGGGGAGTTAGCTGACCCACAGCTGCCGGGAGGAGAAAGAGATAACTGTTTTACGCGAACTAGGATTTGAGTTACGACTTGGAACAGTCCTGTTGGCTTGCTCTGTCAGTCCTGCTTGTCCCACCCGGAAGACAAAACACCATGCTTTGCTTATTGGCCTTTTTTACTTTACTTTTTAGATCTATTTTGACGGTGACGGCGTCTCGGGAGGGACCTTTTCGACCTGGTTACACACGGTCAGTATAAGAAGAAAATCCCCATCATCATTTCTATTGGCCAAATCAAAATACGTGTCAAACCACCTCAGAAGAAGCGATTATTCACGTCACTATCCGCTGCTGACCTGCTGGTTGAAGTTTTTGCCCTCCAGGAAGCGGTCGCGCAGTGGCACGGCCAGCTCGGTCAGGGTGGTCAGGATCACCTTGTTGATGGTCATGTGGAGCACGCACCAGTCCTGCGGGTACATCTGCCGCAACAAGCACGCGTCACGGAGAGTAGACACGCGCTATTAAATACACATCTCCCAATGGTGGATACTGATGATCTAATGGTACTGCTAAGGTGTGCGAATATGAACTAGAAAATTCCAGAAAGATTGGACAATACGGCTTAAAGTCGGGAGCATCCGCGACCCACAAAACCTGCCGAACGGTTAGCCTAAACAATACGTTTTTTAGACGTGAAACATTCAAATATGTTGGGTCCTAGGGCGAGACCAGACACTGTGCACTAAGACGAACCCGGGGCTACCGCTCTCACCTGTTCTGTCAACCAGCTCCCTGAACACGGACATGACGCGAAGCAGGAAGTGGGTGAGCTGCGCCGGGTCTCCCACCTCCTCCCACAGATGGCAGTAGTGCTGCGGCGTCATCAGACGCAGCACGGTGGCCAGTGCGGCAACAAGGCGGCCGCGCAGCCCACCTCCCGCCTGCAGCGGCGACAGCTCCAGCGACAGCACCGAGCGCGTCAGCGTGTCCAGCAGGTACACCGAGACGATCTCCACCTCCGCGGTACAGGTCCACCGTACCCGACACCTGGGGAGGGGAGGGGTCAGGGTACATGGAGACGATCTCCACCTCCCGGTACAGGTCCACCGTACCCGACACCTGGGGGGAGGGGTCGTACCGAGACGACCTCCACCTCCCCGTACAGGTCCACCGTACCCGACACCTGGGGGGGGTCAGGTGCCGGAGATGATCTCCACCTCCCGGTACAGGTCCACCGTACCCGAAACCTGGGGAGGGGGGGGTCAGGTACACAGAGACGACCTCCACCTCCCGTACGGTCCACCGTACCCGACACCTGGGAGGGGTCGTGCCGGAGACGATCTCCACCTCCCGGTCGGTCCACCGTACCCGAAACCTGGGGGGGGAGGGGTCGGTACACAGAGACGACCTCCACCTCCCCGTACAGGTCCACCGTACCCGACACCTGGGGAGGGGTCAGTGCACGGAGACGGTCTCCACCTCCCGGTACAGGTCCACCGTACCCGAAACCTGGGGAGGGGGGTCGGTCACAGAGACGACCTCCACCTCCCCGTACGGTCCACCGTACCCGACACCTGGGAGGGTCAGGTGCACGGAGACGGTCTCCACCTCCCGGTACAGGTCCACCGTACCCGACACCTGGGGGGGGGGTCAGGTACACGGAGACGGTCTCCACCTCCCGGTACAGGTCCACCGTACCCGACACCTGGGGAGGGAGAGGGGTCAGGTGCACGGAGACGATCTCCACCTCCCGGTACAGGTCCACCGTACCCGAAACCTGGGGAGGGGGGGGTCAGGTGCCGGAGACGATCTCCACCTCCCGGTACAGGTCCACCGTACCCGACACCTGGGGAGGGAGGGGTCAGGTGCACGGAGACGGTCTCCCCTCCCGGTACAGGTCCCCGTACCCGACACCTGGGGGGGAGGGGTCAGGTATATCCACCTCCCGGTAAGGTCCACCGTACCCGAAACCTGGGGGGGGAGGGGTCAGGTGCACGGAGACGATCTCCACCTCCCGGTACAGGTCCACCGTACCCGACACCTGGGGAGGGGAGAGGGGTCAGGTGCACGGAGACGGTCTCCACCTCCCGGTACAGGTCCACCGTACCCGACACCTGGGGAGGGGAGGGGTCAGGTAATATCCACCTCCCGGTAAAGGTCCACCGTACCCGACACTTGGGACAGATGGAGGAGTCAGGTACACGAAGAGTACCCGACATTTGGGGACGGAGGCGGAGTCAGGAACACGACGGACAATGCACAGGTCGACTGCACCCGACACCTGAGGACAAATGAGATAGTCCGCCAGCCGACATGTTTGTCATGTGGCGACACTGCTGGTAGCGCCAGGTGACGAAAAGCTGGTGTCGCTTTTGTAAAGCCTTTCAGTAGCCCCACACTGATGTTAGTAGACCTCAGTCATTTCTGACTTGACATTGTCTTCCCTACGTTCTGGATCTATATTCGAAATCTACCAGCGATTTCACTAATTACTGCAAACAGCCCAATCAACCAACAATACCGCGCCACCACCAATTGACTGTAAGCCGACAGGCCCCACCCGGAGAGTTCGGCTGTGGCGCAGGTCTGACCTGCAGCTGCTGGAGGATGGTGAGCACCTCTGCCAGCAGGTCGGTACACAGCCGCAGCTCCTGCCGGTGGCTGACGTGGTGGCGGAGGTGTTTACACGCGGTCTGCAGCAGCAGCCGCCGCGACTCTGCCGGACATCGCCGCGGTCAGGGAGCACATCGCCGACAGACAGCACAGCACCGCCAGACAGATTACTGCACATCCGCGCAGGACAGGTCACCGGCACAGAATTCACAACACACAGCACATCACTGGCACTGGCACAGATCACTGCACATCACAGCCAGACAGACCAACGGCACAGATACAGCACACGGCACATCACGGCCGACAGATCACCGGTACAGACACAGACCACTGCACATCACAGCCGAACAGACCAACAGCACAGACACAGCACACGGCACATCACGGCCAGACAGACCAACGGCACAGACACATATCACTGCACATTACGACCAGACAGACCAACGGCACAGACACGACACGGCACATCACGGCCGGACATATCACCGGCACTGGCACAGATCACTGCACATCACAGCCGGACATACCAACGGCACAGAACGCACAGCACATCACGGCCAGACAGACCAACGGCACAGACACAAAACACGGCACATCACAGCCAGACAGACCAACGGCACAGACACAAATCACAGCACATTACGGCCAGACAGACCAACGGCACAGACACAGCACACGGCACATCACAGCCGGACATATCACCGGCACTGGCACAGATACTGCACATCACAGCCGGACAGACCAACGGCACAGATACAGCACACGGCACATCCGGCCAGACAGATCACCGGTACAGACACAGACCACAGCACACTACACATCACCGGCACAGATCACAGCACGGCACCGCCACACAGATCACCGGCACAGACACAGCACACAGCACAAACCGCGACGCCGCCAGACAGAACACCGGCAGAAACAGATTACAACACAGAGCATATCACCGCCACACAGATCACCGGCACAAACACGTATTTCAGCACACAGCACAGCACCGCCAAAGAGATCGCCGGCACGGACACAGATGACATCACGGCACCACCAGACGGCAGAGCTGCCGCCGTCAGCAGCTTCAGAACCGCTGCACATTCACTGTGAGCTTATCAGGGGAACATCCACAGCACGCCATAAAGGAGGCAGGATCCGATCATCCAATCACCAATGCACGTCACAGTCCCCGAATAAGATATAATCATTCCATAAAAGGTTGAGGAGAAAATATAAAAGGCAAGCAATTACTGTGCTTTCGATCGATTATCCCGGTTCAATATGCAGGAAAGACATTGACGTTGCGAATGAGGACTTCACGCAAAGCTAGACTAACCATACGCACATCCCAACCAACAGCTCCTAATCATACAAACAGGCCACGGACGACGATCCAGTCTAGAAGTCAAACATGAACTAGGTCCATACGATCCAACTTCACGCATCTGATACAGAAAGAGAGCTGCCAGCCTGACTCATTATATTCCTCACAAAGTACGTGGAGTGTTTAACAGAAACGATACCGTGCAGCCAATGTAGCAATCAACGGCGATTCAAGCAGAAGAAACAGCCCCTCCGACCGGCGCCGGTCCGTACCCTGGTCCTGGAAGAGGGGCGAGCTGGCCACTGTCCGCATGGCCTGCAGCTTGGCCTGCACGATGGCGGTGGCCGGGTCACGAGGCAGGGACTCCAGCATCAGCGACAGCCGGCGCGCGATCTCAATGTCCGGCAGGACGGCCCGCAGCTGACCGAACACGGCTGGCACCGAGTGCAGCATCGCCACCTGGTAGCAGGATAGGTGTCACTGTCGACAATCATTGCAGCATCACCACCTGGGAGCGGGAGAGGAGGTGTCACTGTCGACAATCAGTGCAACATCGCCAACTACGAGCGCGAGAGGAGTGACTGTCGAAAATCAGTGCAGCATCACCACCTACAAGTGGGATGGGAGGTGTCACTGTCGACAATGAGAGCAGTATCGCTATCTAGGAACGAGAGAGGAGTAGCCACTGTCGACAACCAGTGGAGACATCACCATCTAAGATTAGGAGAGGTGGAGTCACTATCGACAATCAGTGCAGCATCGCCACCTAAGAGTGGGAGGGTGTTCCTGCGGCAGCCAGGGCTTTCAGGACAACACATGACCATCTGACGAGCGTGGACAAATACGTCACTGATGTCAATGCAGGTGTCAAGTGTTGTTGCACGTAGCAGGAGAATTGTTGCCGTTCAAAAGATTCGGTCCCTGGATTTTTAGGAAAATATCCAAAAGTAAAACATCGTACGAAAACGATACAAAACGTTAAGCCGCCAGGTTAGTATTATTTCCAGCTGCCAATATAGGATACGTCACTCCGACAACGTATCTCCGTACCTGGGTGTTGAGCGCCTGCTCAGAACTGATCGACAGCATCTTGTTGAAGGCGTTGAAGAGGCTGTAGAGGTCCATTTTGAAGCTCTCCTCGTTTTGACCACCGCTCTGCTGGGCGAATAGCACCCTGGACTGGATGACGAACCGGAATATGAACTCCAAACTGCGAAAACACTTGACCAGGGGCTCCTGTTTCTCCGCTACGGAGACTTGGTCGGCGTAGTGTCGCACGCAGCTTATAAGGCCCCTGTCGACAGCGCGGGAGGAGTCAGAAGCGCAAAATACAACCACGAGAGGTAAGAACGACCACGGATAATCGAGAAGAATCAGAATGACGGAGGGCAGTACCGAGCTAAAGCTAACATAATTGGGTATTATTGATACATTTGAGTGTCCAAAGTATGGAAATCTTACATTCATTAGGAAACGCGTGGCTTTAAGCAAATGGATTTAAGCAGATACGTAAAACATGATTTCGAGCAAACGGACACTACCATGCTATTTAGCGGGTCCAAGCAAACATGATACCAGCATAGAGCACATTGGTGACAAATGTGTCGCGCATGGTACTGCCAAGTCCTGTCCACGAAGCACAACAGAACACTTCACCAGTCCCAGTTACACCTATTGACAGTGCTTACTTATACACGAGCGCAGCCGCGAAGTGTCCGCTGACGTAGGCGTCCACCACTGGTCGGAAGTGCTCGAACTTGCTGTCCTGCAGGTGGCTGAAGATGCTCACCTGACGGCGGACACGTGGCGCGATAAAGGAAAGGGTGACACATCTGTCAAGGTTTAGAGAGAAACACAGCTCAGGCAAACAGGTCACATAACACCATATGCACCCGATGCTTGTCGCATCCTGGGAGTGAGGATAATAACTTTCAAAAACAAAAATGATACATCACAACTCGAACGATTAGCTGCAAACAAAGGCGAAACAAAAAAACTATTATTCAGAAATAACGTAAATACAAATAACCGTACTGAACACTTGAGAAGCCTCAGATTATCCCAGTCAAGTGCTAGGCCACAATGGCAGATTCCCAATATTCAGCTCTTTCAACAGTACACGGGTCAGGCAACGCCATCCGTGGTAAGCTGCACGTTGTCAGGATTCTTCACGCACATCCAACTTACCAAGACTTGGAAAACGAGTCCGGAGTGCTGGGTGGAGTTGCCGTCCTCCGTCGAGAACATGGCGAACAGGGCGTCCAGCACGTCCTGCAGAAACTTCACTATCTCCTCTCCCTTCAGCTTCATCATGCGCGTCAGCGTCTCCACTATCCGCTCCGGGTTCTGCTTCCACTTCAGCAGCGACAGCAGGTCGACTGGGGAGCGACAGCGCTTCACTGACGCGTCTGAGTCACGGCTCAGGTGGTAGAGGATGACTCGCATGATTCTCGTCACTGAGCGACGCAATACCAAACTTCACCTTTGAGATAGTAATCATACAAAATTTAAGACTTAAAGGGAGATACGCGAAAACAATTTTATTGGCTATATCAAAAGGTTACAAAAAGTTGTTTCAGAAGTCATATTCTCATTTTTGCGAATTCGGCCTGCAAATGCCTTAAAATTGCTCTCAAAGTCAACATTTCTAGACGACTTTACCGGTACACCTCATATCGATGTACATGACGTACACACGGCTAAGGCTATCAATTTCTCTAAGAATTCGGTCATATCTATCCTAAACAGTGATGTAAAACTGTGGACTACTACAGAAAAAAATTACTTTAGAAAACAACATTCCAAAACTCTTTGGAACAGAAATATAGGGCTTAAAAGAAATCACAATTAACCAATCAGAAGTCTAGGAATTCTCAAACCGGGGTCACGTGACCTATCTGACGCAAAAGTTTTGTCAACCTGGGGCCGAAGCAGAAAATGACTCAAGACGTGAGGTACGAAACCGCTGAAGATTTGAGTAATTATCTTTTTTCAGTTTCTGGAGCAAACTAATTCATTTTGTAGTTTTTAAAAGCTTTTAAAAATTAATTCAAGTACAAATACAGGAGAACAGACATTTGTATTACAAAAAAACATTACTTTTCAACTTTAAATAGTTTTCGAAAAGTAAGTGATGGGTATGGGCATGGGTAAGTGATGGGCGTTTTATTGAAATCGTTAACCTATTTCGATAATAAGTAAGTGGCCTCCCAAAATTTTGCCGAAGATACAAAAATAATTGATAGTTTCGTTATCAGGATTTTTCAAATAGCAAGAAACAACAATAATAATTTTTTTCGCGTATCTCCCTTTAATAAAAAATACGTCGCAACCCTAATTCACATGTATTCCACAGGCAAACATCCATGAAAACAGTTTATCCAAAAACCTGTTCCACATATTTTTCAGCCAAATATGACCATATTTCAAGTAGTTTCACCACACTTACGAACAAACCCCGTGGAGTTCAGTAAAAAAAACAGACAAGAACCAGCTAACCAATAACACGGAACACAACCAAAGATTGACGCACAATACTATTGAATGCCAAGAAGTATAGGATTTGAAATTACCGTGGGCGCCATTCTCTTTAAAGAGCTTCCAAAACACGGTCACTCACTGTTCTGGGTGAGTTTGGTGGAGCAGAGGAGTGTGTGCACAGACATCACCTCCCGACCCGTTCGGCCGAAGTGGTGGTTACCCCCGGCCAGCTCATGGCCCATCCCCGCGTGCCAGGGCAGACCCAGGTACGCGTTGGGGTTCTGAAATAAGAGAGCGATAAGTAAGATTGCATTCGCTGTTGCTTCTTCCGAATAACAGTAACTATTACTTATCACTAAAAACAGTAGGCAGTACTATAGTGATGACCAATCACCTGGGTACCAGCCTAAGTTGATAAATATTTGTGAGAACTTATGATTAAGACATGAAAAAGCAGGGTCACGGGCAAAAACCAGCGACAGTGGATAGTGACAGCGGTTTTCTGTAACTCAAACTGCGTATATAGGCCAATTATGCACGAGCCCACAAAACAATATCCGATCAACTCTAATCATCAAAAGAGGCGGTTGACATTGCTTGGCCAATAAAACAGAAAATGCAGCCATTCCAGTCAAACAAGAGTGGGTATTTGGACATCCCGAGCCTACCTACTCATTCAGTAGTTAGCAGGGAGCAACAAGTACAGCGTACTCCGTCGCATAACAGCAGCTCCTGCAGTCTAGCCGCTTCAGTACTGACAATGTGCCACTACCACAGAGCGGCGAATCACTCCAGCACCTCCGGCGGTCTCTCTACTGCTGCACGTGCTACAAAAACTAACTGCGGGAGCACCTCGCCATCAAACAAAGTGGGCCAGTCTGAACACGCGTTTCACCTGTTCAGGCACTTCACCGAACATGCGAAGTCCATTCGGGTTTACAGGGGACATTGTATGGTTGAATGCGCTTTGTTAGGGGCGATTATAAAAGTAACCCGAATGGAATAGGCCACCGCTGTCAGAGGTTGTTGCTATTTTGTGCGCGCAGTCTCAGGACAAGTGTGTTCCTGGAAAGCCCCGTGATCAGTCACGAGGAATGAATGACCCATTGGCAGCACAATTAGCGCCGCCCGCGCTGGCACTCCGAAAACAAACGGTAGCCTTCATCACCGGAACATAATATCCGCCGCGGAGCCCAAGGACAGATGGGACGATGGTGACCCGACCTGCCCCGCGTAACCCGACCCTGGGCCGGGCGCGACAATGGAGCGTTGATTCGCTCAGCAGACGTTTCTGCGACGCAGAGGTTTCTGTACCACCCAGCGGCGACAATGACTGGACTGTAATGGCGCCACAGTCGACGGCGGAGAAGCCGCCGACTCATCTGATGAAAGCCTAGATCGGTCTTTCGATCCGTCAAATGAGTGCCGTAGGCAGCAATGCAATACCGGCGCAAAACTCTCACGCATTTAAGCGAAATGCTCAGCATTCAGCTTGCGGGAACGTTAAGTTGAGGAAAAATAGAAACAATACGACAAAAAGTACTTGGGCAGAATATTCACGCAATTTCCACGAATAAAGTAAATTTACGCCAGTTTTCAGGCACTTCTGGTGTTTCTCTAAAACTGAAACGTTTATTTTAATAATCATCACAAACCTAGAGTAAGTCCTGATCAAATGACAAAAGTGGGATTGAAACCAGCAATTGGTTCGCACAGAAATAAACATCTTCACTCGGAGATGCGCAGGGCCACTCTCATTGCAAATGCAAATAATTCAGTCTTAACATAATCTCTTTTCAAAGCTGCTATAGCCGGTTAATCACTGATCTATGGATTTGGTAATTTTGTTTTACTAATTTACTAATTAAGCGCTCCGCTAATCGCCGATTTTTCGATTCACTGATACTAAGTCCACTGATTAGTGGATTAGCGATTAGCGGACCTTATTCAGTCGAATGCCCCCGTACTCACAATCAGTTTGTGTCGATCCTCGCACTTGTAGACGCAGAGCTCGTGCGGTCCGTCCCCGATGGTGGCGCCCTCCTCATCCATCAGGCGGGCAAACGCGAAGCCAAACAGCTTCTTCTCACCCCTTTCCTTCGCTGCGGACGACATACAACGCAATCACCCACCCAGAACAGCTATGGCTTTGAACCTTTCTGCTAGTTGGCGTTTCCTCTTTTGATTTATAATGTATGACAATCCAATAATCTGTTCCACAGGGCGTCCGCAAGCTATCGTGTTGCCCATGTACGCATATGTTCCTTGACACGTTGAGCTAACGGAGCGGTCTGGGAGACCTGGTAACGGCGTCCTTCGAGGTCACCTCTGATTGGTTATATGACCTAAACGTAACGACCATTTACCCCCTTTTTCACTGGGATTGTTCTTTTTACAATCTAAGGACCAGATACTTTCGGACGACTCGTGGTGTGGTTGAACTACATTTTGCAAGAAGCGCAACTGTCGTAATATGAAAACATAGCATGCGCTGCCACATGAAACGACCACAAACTGCCAGAAATGTTCTAGAGGAACCCGTGGCAACAGTTTTGATTGCACTCAATGCAACCATAATCAGCTCCCGACTGCATGTGCAGGTACAAAAAGAGAAAGAAAATGAATTATAAAAACTTACTTTCAATACCACGTTATGCATCGGTCAGCAAACAGAGTTACACACTTTACAGCCTTTGCAGAATTAGTCACATTTTCTGGATTTCACGATTCACAAACAGTGGCTTCGACACTCGTATAGCTGTTGAGGCATATTGTAGCAAATAGTACATACAGTTTTATTTTCGAGAAAAATACAATACACATAATTTTTTAACAATACACGGAAACATTTGTAAGCCGAAGACCATAATCACTCGCCCGAGGGCCGGCTGTCAGCCAATGGCGCCGGTTCACCAGACGCAGTGTCCCTTATTGTCCAGATAAGTAGCGCACCCGGGCGCTACTCTACCACGACCCGGAACAGGAAGCCAGAGAAATCGTTTGGAAAGGGTAAAGGTTAAAAGCAGAACTGAAACGAATTTCCCAACTGTTATAAGTAAAGTACAGGACACAAATATTTTTCTCAGTCAGAATTTATCCTTCGATCGTCTATGATCAGAATCCGCATAATTTGCAAAGGGAAAAAGGATTCCTCACAAATATAGTGCGCGCACGGCTGCACCTCGATCCCACTCTCCCCATTGCTGTTGGTTAAAGGTGCAGTCACCGCGTCGAGCGGCGCCGCCACGGTAGGCACGCGCGTTCTCAGCACAGGCCAGCTGTCGCGCCGCCGGCGGCCACCCGCCAGCTGACTCCCAGCGCGCTCAAACCCGGGACCCAGGCCCGGGAGATGCCACTACCTGACTGCCAGCACGCTCAAACCTGAGACCGGGACACGCCGTTACCTGACTCTCAACACGCTCAAACCCGGGCCCGGGCCTGGGAGACGCCGCTACCTGACTGCCGGAGCACTCAAACCCGCAACCCCGACCCGGGGGACGCCGCCAGCTGACTGTCCGCGCACTCAAACCCGGGACGGCACCGGGGACGCCGCTGACACCCCATGAACACCACGCAATTGAAACGGATACAAAGACTGGCGGGAGGCGACGAACTGCCATCCCCAGACACGCGACTTTGACTTTCACACAATACTTATAGGCTCTCGTTCGCGCTCTTGAAGTCATTTATCTTTCCCAAATTTTGCAGCAACAAAAAAGAGGAAGAAAACAGGTTGTGGGTGAGAGTGGTCAGCGTTCACATTACCAGAATAGGCAAGCAAGCCGTCAAAATGATAAAAAACACCAGGGCAAGACTATTTCAGCCCACAGTTGCTCCGCTTTTTTAACGGCGAATTCAAAACTTCAGTCTGGTGGTGAGCCAACAGGATCCAAATTTTGGCGGGTAAATTATGAAAATTACGGTTCTTCCAGACAGGAATGAAGATAAACGACGAGAGTTTGGAAGAAGGAATACAGCGGGACTTCGTGGAGACTACCCTCTCTCCCTTCGGACACTCACCATTCACTGGGGGATGGGCCAGAAAACTGTAACCTCTGTCTCTGACAAACTAACCAATGCACTGGACAGCAGTACTTACAGACACCTCCACTAGGAAAGGGACACGTGGCTGGACCAATTGCGGTGCACCTTGGCTAATTAAGGTGGTCTCGGTACGACCAGCAACAGTGGGTCGGTAGTGAGGCATCTCAGCTTACCAGACGAATCCATTCCCGACGCTCAACCACGGACAACTCAACACATTTCACCTACTCAAGTCAAGTAAACATTCCCTACTTTCGGTTAGGTAAATTTCAGCCTCTTCAGTCAGTGGAAGTATGACTTGTTCGGTTCAAAAGAAAAGCTGGAAAGGCGGGCCTTCCAACAAGCGGGTGGCGTCAGAACCGACCAAACAGGCGACGATTGATTAGTGAAAATTCCAGCGATTAGCCGGTCTGGCGGCGCTTCCGACGGTGATTAGAAGCCGCGCCTGATGACGCAACACGCAGCTTCTGACTGATCTGCCCCGGGCACGAGCCAGTTTACACTGGGCATCACTGATGGTGCGTAACCAATCAAACACCACCCCGACAGCGATGGTCGAGCGCTTTCCCCAAATAAAAGAGTTAACACACCGACTCTCTCCCGAGTAAACTCGCCGTAAAAGCGACAGGGATTTCCTCCATCGAGGACACAACTAATCATAGCACCTTTCACCGGAAATCCTGGTCACCACGACCATCAGATCTCACCCGCAGACCACGCGAAAATCCCCCAATTTGGCTTGTATTTGCTGCTAAGCCGTTAACCAATTTCGCGCTATACCCTAGGATTGATCGTACCCACCGCTAAGCTGTAGAACCAATCCCGCGCAAAATCCCATCGTTGAGCATGCTCACTGTTAAAGGGAATGTGGCACCTTGGCCAGATTTAGTGTAATTAGAGGTATTTTAGCCTTTTAGCCGAAAACCATGAAAACGTCCATGATTTCTCTGAAAAAGTACAATGAGCTCAATACATTTTTTCTTTTTAAAATACTCCTCTAGGGAGAAAAAATGAGCCTCCGCCTGTGGATGACATCATGATCTGGTAACTACTACCATATTCTTTAGGCTTCAACGGCTTCAATTGGCTGATTACTCACCGTGACGTCAGCGGTGTCGTCACACTAACAGCTGACAACTGTGGCCGCCTGGCTGGGGTAGATTTGGGGTACATTTCAGGTAGGTTTTTAGCTTTTCTCCACGAAAATTTTGAGTTTCGAGACAAATGATATATTGAGTACCGGGTTTTCCAGCATGCTTTACAACTTGGCTAAATCACGTTATAAAGGTGCAACATTCCCTTTAAGCCGTTGAAACAATCCCGCACAAACCTCATAATTGAGCGTACTCACTGCTAAGCCGTTGAACCAATTCCGCGCCAAACCCCATCCATGATTGAGCGTACTCACTGCTGAGCCGTTAAACCAACCCGGCGCCAAACCCCGGCGACAACCCAGGGCCGGGCCTGTACTCACTGCTGGAACAGTGGCTGAACTCGAGTCGGAGGTGGGAGCCGTTGAACGAGTCGATGGGCACCGCCAGCGCGATGGTCTCTCCCCAGCGCGGTGTGTTGTTGTGGTACAGAATCATCGAGTTGTAGAACCGGCAGCCGGACTGACCTCCCGCCGACACGATACAGTCCTGGACAACCAGAGGCAGTGATAGTGGTCACGGGCGCACTGTCAGAGGCTGCACTTGGGGCCGCGCAGTTAAACACGCGCATTGACCGGGGACGGTACCGCCCGCCCCTGTATTTTTTCGGAGATAGCAGTAAAACGGCGGCGCTACGCGCCGCTGTACTTGGCATACCTTTTCCCTCATCATTTTTACAACTTCTGTAAAAAATTTAAGGTTGGGTCATCTCAGGTCAGGTCACCAGTACAGGTCAAGTGACCTGACCTAAAAAAGTTTAAGATAGCATAAGTTGGAGCAGGTTGAACTTATCCGATTGAAACTCATATCACATATTGGGCCCACCGCGTTCTCTAAAATATGTTCCGGTATTTTCGATATCGATGACCTAAGGTCAGGTACGAGGCATGACCTCTCCATTGGAAATACATGGGAAAAATGGTGTTTACTGTATAACTCAGTAACGGATAGCGATAGAGCGTTTATTTTAGCTGCATTAGACTCGCCTTGGCTTTGCGGTTCTAATGACATGCATTTTATATAATTTGACCCTAACTTGACCTCAGGTCAGGTCAAATCCTTGATTTGGCCAAACAAGGTCAAATTATATATCATTCGATTCGGCTTGCTGCGAGGATTCATATAGTTCCAGTCGTTTTGCTCTATCTTTATTTGTTAAGATGTAATGGCCGAAAAACTTAATTTACGTGTTATCCCTATTACGGCATGTTTTGACCTCTCGTGACCTTAAATGTGACCTGACAAAAAATGGTTCAAATATTTTCGATGGAGAAGTGGATGGGCTACCCAACGCCCTTTACCGTTTTCCGCTACCTACCGTGGTTCTCGAGATCTTAGGGGGCGGGTACCCGCCCCTCGTCAAAGCGAAGGTGGCTCAGACCCCCGTCAATGCGCGTGTTAATATACGTTACCAGGAGCTGTACAGTCAGAGGCTGCACTTTGCTTTTCTAAGCTAATTTGCGCAATACTACAGGGTGTGAAAGTAAGCCTGAAACACTGGTTAGCCCCATAAGCGCCGGAACAAGGGAGGAGGGGCAGGGGGCAATGTCTCTTGTTCTGGACGTTGCTACGCCTATCGTTAGCCCGGAGTTCCATGGATGATCGTTTAACACAAACAAAGCGTGGAGCAGAATATATATAGGATGTTTTACTTCAAGCGTCTACTTAGGGTGGCAGATGACGATGGCTGCCAAGCTCAAAAGCCCATATAATTACAGTGAAATATATTGGCTACATCACTACCCTGCACTATTAATAATTACAAGCCATGTTTGAGCATAACAAAGTAGAGGCAACAGCGTAATGTAGGCCACCAACGTGATACATGAGTCTAATCAGCAGGTTTCGGGATGTTTGGGCGTACTTTGTCAAAGGCACGCCACCCTTGCAGGCACGCAACATCCTCCAGCGGCGACAAACGACACATTACTCACGGAACTGGGCCATTAAAGGTGACTCTGCACGCACTCCAACATTTAAGGATATCCTGTTTGCAACTTCGACAATCGCAGAAAGAATGGAGGTTCGGACGTCAAATGCGCTATCGAGCTGCAATGATTAAATATAATGTTAATAATGTTCCGGCACTTAATGAGTTTCAAAGAAAATTTACGAATACTTTTCCAGCGAGTCCCGCCAATGCCCACATGACAGGAGCATACTTCAGCGAAGGAGTCGTTCGCCTCCTTACCTCGAGCACGCGGCCTTCGTCTCGCACCACCATGACGCAGACCTCGATGTTCTTGCCGGTGGACTTGCCGCCCCGCTCAAACTCGCCTCGGTCCAGTGTCAGGTACAGGTCATTCCTGCAGGTCACGGTCACAGATAGTGTCAGGTACAGGTCATTCCTGCAGGTCACGGTCACGGATAGTGTCAGGTATAGATCATTCTAGCAGTTCACGGTCACGGATAGTGTCAGGTACAGGTCATTCCTGCAGGTCACGATCACAGGTTAACTGACAGGTACATGTAATTCCTGCAGGTCACAGTCACGGATAGTGTCAGGTACAGGTCTTTCCTGCAGGTCAGTCATGGATAGTGTCAGGTAAAGGTCATTCTTGCAGGTCACAGTCACGGATAGTGTCAGGTATAGGTCATTCTTGCAGGTCACAGTCACGGATAGTGTCAGGTACAGGTCATTCCTGCAGGTCACAGTCGCGGGTTAATCGTCAGGCACAGGTCAGTCCTGCGGGGTACGGGGTACAATCAGCAGTGATCACTGCCACCATCAGACCAAGGCTATCCGTAACACGTTGTCCAACGTGGCACTGAAGGAATCATGGGACAAAGCAAGGGAAAAATCATGTTATTTATTCACTCTATATATAATTAATTTATCGGCAGTTGTTTTACTGGGGCATTCTCTGTCAGTGGTCTCAGTGTACCTCCAGTATTGATATATAAGTTATCGACTGTTGTAATTTTGCAGCTTTGGAAAATTGCTCCTAAGCTGGACTCGAACCCAGGTCTGGATTTGGCTATATGTTGATATGTATATATATATATATATATATATATATATATATATATATATATATATATATATATATATATATAAACATTTTACACTTGAATAAATCGATAAATCTCCCTTTAAACGCTGGAAAGAGTCGGATCCTGAACGGAACGTCGTCCGCTGATCGAATGCGTTCCCACCGTACACGGCCATACATGCAGTTCCATACACTTATCATAATAATGGCAGCGACGGCGGAACGTCCAAATTTAACGGGGGAGGGGCACCATGGGCTTTTCAATCAATTTCTTTCCAGTCAATAACATAAGGATAGTGTTAAAATGTCTTATTTAAAGGGGGTGGGCACCGTGCCCCGGTGCCCCACTCCCCCTCCCCCAGTTCCGCCGCTAGTGAATACCGGCCCTCTGCCACATACAGAGGTAAACGTGTCGAGGGCCCCGCTACCTCTCCTTGCGAGCATCGGCATCTATTGTTTTTGACAATAAGACAGGGCATGGTTTATTACGCTCACGTCTCAGAAATCTTACAAACGCATCGATAGGCTTAGCCGCCACAAGGTCACATTCTGCCCTGCACAATGGGCGCCGCCACTTTCCTTGCTGATCGAATCTGGGCCGCTGAATGGGACCAGCCGCATGGGAATCGGTCCTATCAATAAAACAGTTACGCCTGCTCCGGTTCCCTGAAAACCAATACGGAAAGGGATTTTAGACGACTAGCGGTGACTACAAACCAGAATAATTCAAGAGAGTTTCAGCTCGATCAAACAGAAGGCTTTGTTCAAAGTCACAAAGAGGGGCGTGCAAATTCCGAAGTGATATAACGCGACGTCTCCTTACACAACCCAGCGGTGCATGTACACACTGGGCACTTAAGCACTCAAGGCACACTTCTATACCGCCCCTGTGTACTTAGCCCTGATGCTACCCAGGCATAGCTGTTTCAGCCTATTTGAAACGCAGCAAGGAATACGAATGAACACTGCTGCCCAGTAGGGCGGGTAAAACCTGTTCTACCGGTTCTGGGAACGGTGGCCACAAGGACGAGGCGTCGGTGGCGGCGAAAACACGCCGGTGGCCGCCGCCTCGGCCGCGTATGATACAGGGCCCAATTAAACTGACATTACAACCGAGCTCTAGGTCAGCGCAGGCGATTCACATTCCACCGTTAGTGGATGACAGGCCTCGTAAATGGACGCTTTGTGTTCTTAGAAACTAGTGGCGATGCGGATATAAAAATTATAGCTTGCTTGGTCGTGATGGAGATGAGAAGGATAAGTAGCATTTTTCCTTCCACCAGATAGCTGTGAAAGACGCAAGCGCGAAAAATTCCAGCCACCCTTCCATACTGGTTATCTTGAATCCACTGGTTTAGCTCTAACGGTGCCGTAGGAGCATTGATCTATCAGGAGAATGGCTCCACCACATCCCCCCCCGCCCTCACGTTTCTTAAGCCACAACCGACGGTATTTTGATGTATCGTGGAAACACTGCACCATGCGACATAAAAATGATGCAACCCTAAACATTTACTGAGAAGTTGTCACGCAAAAGCCGCAACTACACCAAGCAAGAAAAATACGTGCAGAATGCAATGTGAACACTGGATATGCTTAGTCATATAACGTGATGGTTGCATCAGGGCATGGGGAGGACCGTATATTATTATCTGTATTATTATGCTTGAGTACCAAAGCTAACTGTGGATATTCAATTATAGGTTTATCATGGGAATCTAGGTAAAAGCGTTCCCACCCCGCAATCAAACGCCAACGCCGATCCAGATCGAGATAGTGCCATGATTCTAGCGGGCAATCAGTCTACTGTGATTAGACCTTCTCTGGAAGCCGCAATCAAGGATGGGACATTCTAAATCGCCACCTAGAACATGATCGACGAAACTCGGCTCATACCTGACATCTCCCGGCATGATGATGTCTGGGAAGCCCAGTTTTCGGGTGACGGCCGCGTGTTTCAGAAGCAGGGGGCTATCTCGCCTCAGCTGCATCACACTGCCGTGCAGCAGCCGCAGCGACAGCAGCACCCCTGGCGGTGGACACAGCAAACACTCAGCCTGCACAATCCCTGAGACGCAGAAACGGATGACAAAGCAGGACACAGCACAGGCAGACAGGAGCATTAAAATCGGCAGGAACATTGGATGTGTTCAAAACAAGTCCTTCAGCTCGGCGGCAAGGGTAAATGATGGTTAACGACCGGAAACGGTCACGCGCCGCGGACTGAGCATACCGGGTATGATTAATGAGGCATTGCGGTGAGAGAGACCGGCCGATGTTCATCACCGGATCAGTACGACGCACATGTAGAAATAGCGCCACATGGCAGCAGGCGTTTCCCAAATCGCACGATTACATCACAGGGGTATGTACACAGAATGGCAACAGGTGCACACCAGGACAAGTGCGTATTTCAGGGATATTTAGGTCGGGTAGGCGGCACCCTGTCTATACGCAGCAAATAGTTATTTTGCAGACGCTGTTTCTGCAAAAGCCAAGTAGTGATTCAAGGATATTTTTCGGCCATTTCCTTTCAGACAAAAGACAAAATTCGGCGTTTTCTAAGATACCTGAAAGGCGGTTTCAAAGAAGAAAAGACAGCTTGGAGTCAGTTTACCAGTGGTCAAGAAAGGAGGCATCTGCAGACGCATGATCCGCTGTTTGCAGTTGCAGGAGGCGATCCCAGGGTAGATACCGACCGGGATATTCTGACGTCCAGAATCACATGAATAGCATTTGACCCGCGCTCAGCCTGCAGTGCTGCTTTACCCTTTCTCCAATCTTACAGAAATGTCTGATGCCAACGGGGACTCTAAAGTCAATAAGCTTCCAAGTGCTTTTTTCGCGCAAAATATTTTGGCAACGCGTTGTACGCCAAATATCCCAATATCGCACCGTCCACCGTGTCAGTGCGGCTCTACACAGCCTTCGACGGGGCAATTATGCGCACCGCTCGTTCCAGCGGCCGGCCGATTCATTGCCAGAGACTGTATTAGGGCTCACGTCACGGGTGGGACGGCGCTCGGCTCAGCCACCGCTGAGCGAGGGAAGGAAAACAGTTGCACGGAGCAGTTCAGAAATACGTAACACATACGGGGATGGGGAGTAAGCCGCGGCATTATCAAACGCTACACATGACCGTAAAAAACGTTACATCGGGGATCGAAAACTCACGCAAACATGCGTTACGTAACTGATGGACGGCCCTAAGGGCTGGCTATTTTGCTGCTCCGGTTAAACTATTTTCGCTGCGGAGTCGCGGGAAAATCAAAGCCCTGTTCCGTCTGCCATTACAGCTCTGTCAGCACGAATCAGCGGGCAATGCTTCGCCTCCGTAACATGAATGCAGCCTCTCCCTAACCGGTCCTAGATGTTTTACGCGCTGACGGCCTGTTGTTGTGCTGTTGGGAAAACGGCAATAGCAGGGCAGCAGCAGCCTACCATTTTGAAAATGATAGGTAAGTATTATATTTCATGCTCCTTAGGTTAGCAGATAGCAGAGGCGCCTGTTACGCTGATGTTGCTTTTCTGAAGCGGAGGTTAGAGGCCCTGCTGACAAAACTGTGCTGACAGACAGAACAGGGCTATTTTCGCTGAGTTAGCAGATACCAGAGCCGCCTGTTGCTCTGATGTTACCTTTCTGGAGGGGGAGGTCAGAGGCCCCGCTGACAAAACCGTGCTGATTCGGAACAGGATTCATACCAGCGGGGAAGGAATCGATCACTTATTCTTTTGAGAAGCAACACATGAATTCAACCCCACATAACGGAATACGGCCTGTAATACGGATGATATCTGTTTTGTTTCCGTCGCCAGACTGTAACTTTCGAGTGCAGGCAGAGCGAGGGTAGAATGGATGATCTACAACGCTTGCGATATTGTTAGTCATTGACAACTCCTACATGTCTTTATCCTAGCGTCTTGTTTAGTACTCTCTCAGCGCTTTTAGCAGTCAAACATTTACTTCCAGCCGGGTGGGATTTTTCCTCCACCAGTAATATTATTTAAACTAAAAAGGTCACTGAACTGGTCGTTGTTACCGCTCAGTGACCGACATGCCAGTATCCCCATCAGTGACAGACAGGCCAGTGTCCCCTCAGTGATAGACAAATCAGTATCCCCGTCAGTGGCAAACCAGTATTCTCCCTCAGTGACAGACAGCCAAGTATCCCCTCGGTGACAGACAGTCGGTATAACCCTCAGTGACAGACACTCAGTGTACCCCGTCAGTGACAGACAGACCGGTATCCCCGTCAGCGACAGACCGTAGTTGCCCTGGCCGGAGATGAGGCTGCACTTGCTGGCCTGCCGGATGACCAGCTCGTGCAGCTGGTGGAAGTCACGCTCCTCCGTCTGCAGTAGTCGTACCTGCCGCCCGACGCCACACCAGAGGTCATGGCGATGATTGGGGCTTTAGGGCACGTCAGCTGCTGAGGCTATATGTGGCACACCAGAGGTCGTCACGCGAGGTCACGGGTGGTGCATACCAATGTCGGTGGCAGTCACATATCTGCATATCGTACAGAAAGTACGCCGATCCCGGCACAGCCAATATTGTTTAAACAAGATATATTTTTTTCAGCAGCAGTACAATCAAATCAGCATCATTGAGATATTTTTTACAATTCCGTTCAAAAACTGTTTGCATAAATGCCTCCCTCGTACTTTGCAGAGCGATGCCGCCGTAATAAATGTTTATCTAGCTTTGCATTTCAAAGCCAATGTTCAACACCCCATTAGTGGAAGTCCCCCGACAGGGGCTGGAAGGGGGAGGTGGCAGAACACCCTATATTCTTAGTCTCCTATAGGGTTTGCATACAATTTTTACTAGTGTGTCGTTGTTAGCCCATTCAGGAATTCCCCCTCCCCCAGAAGAGATCTCCAGTCCAGCAACACACCACTCTATAACTGTAAATATTTTTGTTTCATTTTGTTCTATGAGACAAAAACAATTTGTAGAGCAACGAAGTTTTCCGTTTAGATGGAAAAAACTTCACTCATATACAACACGACTGCGCTTCACAAGGACACGACCCTTCCCAGAACCATTGGTGGTAACTACCACCATTGAAATTCGATGTACCTCCAAACAAGGATGCCTCTCAATACCCATTCCCATCCTCCCGATAATTTTCCACACAAGATCCATACCAAAAGCTTTTGAAATTTTTTTCACGTTTGAGCACGAACCCCCACCCCTCCCGGCACCCAGCCGGCGGCGTACCGTGAGCTCACGCTCGGCCGCCTCCGGCTCCTTGTTGGCCAGCACGTCGTTGACGTTGACGGCCGCGCAGCCGAAGGGCCGCCGGAAGCGCTGCGAGGCTGGCCGCTTGTTGGACTCGGAGGGCAGCATCCGACCAACCCGCAGCACGTGTAGCACCAGGTACAGCTGCGGCGAGAGCTCGACGTTGCCCAGGTCCTGCCGGAGGCGCCGACGGTGTGACGATGCTGCTTACGAAGGACGGAATTCGTGAAATCATTGCTCAAAGTTCGAGTGTCCTTCCCAATTTTTGGTGCGTGTTATTTTCGACGATGAGAACTTTTCGCTATGAATGAATCCATGTTTTTGTTTCACAAAGAGCTAGTGCAAAGGACAATTTAGCAGAATGCTTCTGTACCGTTAAGAATACCTGTAGTATACAGTGCACTTTTAGTCACTTTTAGTCAGTTGTACCGAAACATGCGTTTCAGTACATCATAATAATTCATCTTGTCACTGGTCCTGCTCACGCGACGGCTGCGTCTGAGTCCAGCCTGATGTTTGTTGCATTAGCTACGGCCATACGGACGAGGGACCGCCTGGATGGCGGGCGTCGTCAGATCGTGGCAGATAACACGTCCCGAGGTCACACAATTAGATGTGCCAATCACAGCAGCGAGCTGCAGAACAGAGACAGACGCCGACAACACGCCAGCCGGCGGACTGTCGGTGATTGCGGCACTCCCAGTGTGGCAACCCGCCTTCACGGTCCCTGCAACTACCCCGATCCTCTTGTTTTACGGCGAGTCCACTTTTTACCCTCCTCCCATTCATTACCTCTGCGAGGCTGAAGACAGCACACGCCAGACAATGCTGTAAACAATTACAGCAGCGCGATTCACTACCTTGTACCTATTGTGAGAGCTGGCCAGCCATCGCACTGGGTGGCTCTCAGCACGCAGCTGCTGACAGCGAGTGGCCACTGCTGTGGCACATCAGGCGGCACCCAGGAGCACCTCCCAGGCGGTGCAGGTGGCCACCGGAGCCGCGCCACCACTTACGCCGACGCTCCCAACAAAACCACTTTCTTTGGCCCAGAATGGAGCGGTACAGCACCGGAGTTTCCCGTCCAATTAACAGGTGGGACCCGCTTGACGGCGCATGTGGCACCTCAAGAGACGCCCGCCAGCCAGCTTTGTTTACGATTGCTGCCTTCCGCATCCCTAGGGCTCGCCGTACCAGAATTCCAGCAACAAAACACCGAGGACGGACCAGCAACGGCCTTCATCATGTCACATTCATCCCTTGTTTTAGGCAGCCGCAGCACACGAAAAAGCCAGCATCCAGCGTTGCCAAACATATACCGGACGATTAAACACATTAGCAGTGTTTACGAAGAATAATCACAGCTCAAACCCACCAATACCCAAAATAAATCACGCGCTTGGACATCATCCCGTCAGATTCTGAAGTGATCGCTTACTGTGAATACGGTGGAGGTGTTGTGTGATGGCTTGTTGTAGAAGCTGGAGGTTCCGTCACGCGCTACTTGGACTAGAAACCTCTCACTGAAAAAGAACGAAACATTAATGGTGACACATGTGTGCCATCGATGGGATAAACGCAAGGTAGAAAAACAGAGGTGGTGTGTTTTTATCTACATTATTATCCCGAGACCTTGCATTGAGAACAGTCCAGCTGATCCGAAAAAGAAACTAAGCAGGACTAAGCAAGCGGCTGATGCTGAAACAAATCTGGTATTTCCGATGATGAAATGCGAACCGGAGTCAAAACGGGGTCGTGAATAATATTGCCAATATATGGACATATTATTAATATATGCAAATATAATACATAATATTGCCAATAATATTGCCAATATATGTTGCTAATAATATATAGACAATGACGTAATAATTGCCGCCATTCGTAGCGGTTCATTCACACCGTAGGTGCTGGACTTCTAAGCAGGATGAAATACTTCCATATTAGAAGACTTATTAATCCTATTCATCTTAAACGCAAACCGAAGATGGACACTTTTAAGAAATAAGGCCTGAGAAACGAAAACAAGAATCACGACGACAAAGCCGACAGAGACCGCCGAAAAGAACAGACTGATTCATCATCACGTCATCGTCCGCCTTGTTTGTTGTTTTCCATGTTTTTTCCGGATCCCTTCATCGTCCCCTCCTCACCCCATGGTTGGCGGGCCTGTGGCACCCTCCCGGGGTAATCCTTGTCCTTCCCTCAACCCCTTCCTTATCCTTATCCTTGTGTGTTTTTGTTAGTTGTATTTTGTCCTATCTTCTTCGACCGGCGTGAATAGCCACATGCAAAGTGGAGATGCCGTATGTCAAATAAATAAAATATAGTCAGGAGACCTAAAGCCTGAGTTCCGTCAAACGAAGGTTAAACTGACCTGACGAACTTGGCCTTTTTGGCGTCGTACAGGGAGAAGAAGACCTCGGCGTCCTCGCCTACGGAGTAGCCGAAGTCGCGCAGGCAGACATGAAGGCTGTGCGCCGTCGCTCGCTTCGACGACTCCTTCTTCCGCAGAGTGCCGCGAATCTGAAAAAGACGACACCACGACAGGTCAGCCTCGCATTTGCCAACGTTAAGAATGGCCAACGCCTACGTCATTAAAATAAGGAATTCAAGCAAGATGACCTCGGTCAAAGAAGTAACCAAAAACAGGATTTGACAGACCTGGGCTGACTGGAAAAACTGACTTCGAGCAGTGCCAACTAGGTCAACTTCATTAGGCCATTAAGTACCGATTTCTGTTACGAAATCACACATTTTCTACACGTTTCGAGCATTAAGAAAGATAATCTGACACATTTACAAGGATCAATTTCTTACGGTTCACGTCATATGAAAGTAATGGTGAGATAATTGCTGCATACACGACATTACGCACAGCTCACTCCGGTCATGTTTCAATTAGACTCAAGAGCGGCAGTCACGATTATTGGTTCAAAACATCAGTTGCTGCAACTGGGTTTTAACATGTTCAAATTATCTGTCATAGTTCATTAATAGCCTGCTTGAAAAAGGTCAGGAAACAAAAACGCCCAAAGGTATGGGGGCACCAGGTTACTGTAAATCATTGGAGTGTTTAAAGCAGAGTCATACCAGGAAAATAAAATAAATAATCAGGAGGCTGCACGCTGATTGCAAGAATAAGATAGTCTCTAAATCAGATAAATCTCAGTAACATAAAACAAGCATTAGCATAAAATAAATTCGAATTCATTAAAATCGGTCGACGTATCAGGAAAAAATGCAATAATCACTGACAATCCCGAAGCGACCTCATCAAGTAATCAAACCACCACAATAACTCATCCTTATTCAACGATTTCCCTGAACATTAAGCCTGAGATAAGAATAGGCACTTTCAGCCTCCATTTCAGACCGACGATCCGGGAGCAAAAAACATTTTGAGTTCTCATCGCAGCTATACGACGACGCTGCACTGCGGCCTTTGTCAAAATATAATCTCCTGCGGCAGCCGGCGATGTTCATCCGCCGCAGCACACCTCATTTCCGGAACTAAGGCCCCAGTCCTGTTACCGCTGCCGACCCCTCAACCCAATCTCGGTAATTCGGTCCAGTTGATTTACAGGGGCGTCGGCGGCGGCCGTAAAAACACAATTCGTACTCAATCGACCGGTGAGCCAGCGCTAACCCCGGCGCGATTGGAACGACCACTGGCACACTTACCCAAAGTACCTTTACGGCAGCAAGGTAGGTTCACGAGAATCACGGGGCCTTGAAACCAGCAAACCTCTATGTTACGTAACATTGACGTTTTCAAAGGGAATGTGACACCATCATAATGGGAATTGAACTGATATAATAGTTCATAATAGAACATAATAGTTCATAATAATAATGTAATAGTTCGTGATAGAGCATGCCGAGCAACTACGTGATCGATAATTCGTCCGTCCTAGAGCTCACCATTCGCGGGAAAAAGGGTAAAAAAATCACCCCTATCGACCCCGTCCTACCCAGGCGGTCAAGTGGCATGATGTGCCCGCGGGAACGTGACGTCATGCTCAATCCCCGCTGAGCGGACACACTTTCTTGCTTCTAGCTCATTAAAACCTTCGTCCTGAGGTGACTTTGGTACTGGAAAATATAAATGCGTATACGTTTCTTCAATGGATGTTTTTTAATGTGAAATATGTCTTTAATTGCAATGGATCTTGCTTTAATAGGTATGCACTTGATGTTTGTAATTCACACGTCACTTGCTCATTTAAATCTTAACACCATTGTTAACATTTTCGACTCCGCAGGCTGCCCGCGGACACAGGTTGTCATTAATCAAGTCTAAGAAGGTTTATGCATTAGGGGGCCCTTTTGGCAACTTTTTCTTTAATGTTTTGGGACCAGTCGGTTTCTGATGTTCTTGGACCCGCTGACTTCGCATTTGACCTTGAAATTTTGAATTTCGATTTTTTCAGCCCGCCCCTGCGCCTTCAAGTTTTCGAAAAACAGAGAAAATGCAGGTTTTTTGCAGCCCCAAACAGCCATCACTGAGAATAGCAAAATAAAATGTAATTCATCAGTTAGAACAGTTCTTTACCTACAGTTCTGCGCAAACTGCATGTTCATGGGGTTTCTTATGCCTAATTTATAGCGCCTAAAATATTGCAATTTTTTCCAAACTGTGGTATACTGTGCCGCATGGCACCTTACGGCGCTTTGCTCTCCGGGCAGTCCACGAAGCACGCTGACTTAAAATGTGGTACTTTAACATTATTTTTAGCATGAATTCAATCAGGAATGCCAGTTTGCATGGTTTTCCAGCTCAAGATGTGACAGGGGCGGATGTAAGCAATTATTTCCCGGGAGAAAATTAGCGAAAATAGTGACAAATCCTTTATTTAGAAAGAAAATGAGGCAAATCGATAAAGCCTGCCGACCAGCAGGTTTAATTAGGTGGTGCCACTCTTGATGAGGGGATACCACGATATCAGCAAATTAAGCATCATGACAAGAACTGCAATAAAAGGCATAAAAACAAAACATTGCCAGAGTACCTTTATTACCCGATGAATAAAGACGACAGCCTTCCACTGTCATGAGCTACAGGGACAAGGGCTGAACTGAAAGCAGAATCGACTGCGGGCACCACTGGCTTCTATTTTCCCTGACGGCAGCGAAACTTCATCTTATATAATAATTTTGGGGCTTATCGACGCACCAACTGCCAGGGTCATATGGCGTCGCCAACTCTTTCCTGTTGGAAGGGTTTCTCGGGAGCCAGCTTGCTCCTTGTTCGGGAAGCCGCCGGGCTTGAACCCGGGTCGGCTGCGTGGAAGCCAGCTACGCTGACCACTCCACCGCCCCGAAACTTCATCTTGTTAAGTGCCTTGCCATCTTGGCGGTCAGCGCCGCACACGCTGGCAACTGACTCGCTTTTCAGTTTTAAGGCCCTCTATTGACTGAGTGTAGCACGGAATGCGTGTCCGGAGAGATGACCCGACTAAAGCCCTGAGTTGGGTCTGTGTAAAGCCTTTGAGGAAGGGTGGCTCCACATTAGGTGCATGACAGACCATTTTTACGTTGCTGTGCAGCTCCATGTAGCTGGTCGCACACCACTTGAGCTGCCCCGGCAGCACCTAGTAGCGCCGGAGACAGGCGCCATACGCTCGGCCCTTCCACGTTGGGCTGTGCGCCGACCAGAGGAGCTGTCCGCCGGCTGCTGGGAGGTGCTGGGAAAGCACTGCCCGCTCTTAGAAGCGACGCGCTGCTCACTGCAGGAGGTATTGGGTGTACGCGCCAGATAGGGACTTGACTTGACGCGCCAGATAGGGACTTGAGTCGCTCTTGTCTCTGGGGAGGTTGGCGATTGGCAGCAAGTGCACTGCCCCAGAGATTTCTCGCCCTATTCAGCTGGGACCTGAAGCTAGCGTACCTCTGTGCTAAGACGGGGGACGGGGATGCTAGTCCTGTCGCCCATAAGGCACACGGAAAACTGTACCAGGCGCGGTGGTACACGGCGTAGAGTTGCCTGCTGCGTCTGTACATGTCCAGGGCTGAGCCATCAATTGAGCTGTAGGTACTGGCGCAGTGCCTGGTCTGTGTCTACGTACCAATGACAGTCCGAATCAAGCACGAGTGGGACGCTGTCCACGCTGCCCACCACCTGGCAGAGGAGCTGCAGCTGCAGCGAAAGTACATAACCCGTGACGCACTGACAGTTGTGCAAGATATCGTGGCGAGGAAGGCTCTCATGGCGCATCCGGAAAGCATCATTTTGGCGATGCTGGGTGACGAAGACCAGAAAATCAGAGCTGCAGCCGTCAGTAAGATCGTCGTGTTCCGGCAGCGCGAGGTTAACACCAGCGCAGGTGAAATCAGTCCTTACCCGGCGCGTACACCTAACACCTCCCGCAGTGAGCAGCGCGTCGCTTCTAAGAGCGGGCAGTGCTCTCCCAGCACCTCCCAGCAGCCGGCGGACAGCTCCTCTGGTCGGCGCACAGGCCCAACGTTGAAGGGCCGAGCGTATGGTGCCTGTGTCCAGCGCTACCAGGTGCTGCCGGGGCAGCTCAAGTGGTGTGCGACCAGCTACATGGAGCTGCACAGCAACGTAAAAAGGGTGTGCTATGCACCCAATGTGGAGCCACCCTTCCTCAACGGCTTTACACAGACCCAACTCAGGGCTTTAGTCGGGTCACCTCTCCGGCCAGGCATTCCGTGCCACACTCAGTCAATAGAGGGCCTTAAAACTGAAAAGTGAGTCAGTTGCCAGCGTGTGCGGCGCTGACCGCCAAGATGGCAAGGCACTTAACAAGATGAAGTTTCGCTGCCGTCAGGGAAAATAGAAGCCAGTGGTGCCCGCAGTCGATTCTGCTTTCGGTTCAGTCCTTGTCCCTGTAGCTCATGACAGTGGAAGGCTGTCGTCTTTATTCATCGAGTAATAAAGGTACTCTGGCAATGTTTTGTTTTTATGACTTTTATTGCCGCTCTTTTCATAACGCTTAATTTTCTGATATCGTGGTATCCTCTAATCAAGAGTGGCACCACCTACTGAAACCTGTTGGTCGGCAGGCTTTATCGATTTGCCTCATTTTCTTTCTAAATAAAGAATTTTTCACTATTTTTGCTAGTTTTCTCCCGAAAAAATAATTGCTTACATCCGCCCCTGTCACATCTTGAGCTGGAAGACCATGCAAACTGGCATTCCTGATTGAATTCATGCGAAAAATAATGTAAAAGTACATTTTAAGTCAGCATGCTTCCTGCACTGCCCGGAGAGCAACGCGCCGTAAGGTGCCGTGCGGCACAGTATACCACCGTTAGGCCAAAAATCGCAATGTTTGAGGCGCTATAAATAAGGCATAAGAAACCCCATGAACATGCAGTTTGCGCAGAACTGTAGGTAAGGAACTGTTCTAACTGATGAATTACATCTTATTTTGCTATTCTCAGTGATGGCTGTTTGGGGCTGCAAAAAAACCTGCATTTTCTCTGTTTTTCGAAAACTTTAAGGCGCAGGGGCGGGCTGAAAAATTCAAAATTCAAAATTTCAAGGTCAAATTCGAAATCAGCGGGTCCGAGAACATCAGAAACCGACTGGTCCCGAAGCATTGAAGAAAAAGTTGCCCAAAAGGGCCCCCCTTACTATGCATGTCAGAAGTCATATGAAGGAAATTAATTTATCCTTTACAAACACAAAAGGTTTATTTGTACAAAAGGAAATCCCTCGCCTGCCATGCAGATTTTTGCTGAGGCGAACATCATATCAAATGAATACGGACTCGCTGAGTCTATGCTAATTTTTCAGACCAAAGATGGACCGAATAAGTAAAAATATTGCCCGCTACAGGCCTGTAGCACCTCATGTGCCGGAAAACACTTCCAAACACGGTTACGTTTGCAGTGGCGAAGATTGCTAGAAGGAAAATAGTGCGCCCTGATGACGCCGCAACGTGACGGCTCGTGACCACTGACCTGGGCCTGTACTCGCCATTGGCGGACGCAGGGGGGGCATTCCAGCCATGGCCCCCCAAAGCGCTGGAGGGGGCAAACTATCTTTTGCCCCCCCCAACGTCGGAGAATTTTTTGAAAAAGGTGTTTTTACTGGGTCTGTAGAACAAAAAAATATTCGCTCTCACCCCCCCCGAGAGCGATCATACACTTGGAGAGGTAGATTATACTAGGTCTGTCGAGCACTGAAAAAGGTGTTTACACTAGGTCTGTAGAGCAAAAACATTCGCTCCCACCAACCTCCCCCCTCCCCAGGAGAATTTGCACACATGGGTTTCCCCTCCCCAAAACTCGGGTCTGCGTCCGCCCCTGGCACTCACCGACATTCCTTGCGAAGTCTCCAGGCTCTGGGTGTGCTGAAACAGAGAGCACGAGTCAAACAACGCTTAACGCACAACACTAATGACAGAGTCGGACTATGTGTATACTTGAACGATAAATAGCATCCACTTAAACACGCATCGCATTTGGTTCCCCATCATTCATCTGCATCAAAACAATATCCGGGATTGGGGACGATACGGATGGCTCGCAACACCCATTTTACACAAAGTTTAACAACCTCAGTTTGCTTTGGCTCAGGCCAGCTGCAGTAGTGCAGGCCAGCTGCAGTGGTGCAGGTCAGCTGCGGTAGTGCAGGCCAGTTGCAGGCAATGTGTTGGCTTGGAAAGTTGCAGTAATTGGTAAGTTTTAAATTCTGTTCACTCACTTGAATGAGACATCTGTCAAAAATGGCTTAAACATCGTGTTATAAGCGTAACCAAGAGTCCCTTAATGTTTCCTCCCTAACCTAGCAACAGTGCGTACCAAAGCAAAAATGGAGGAGCCAGCGGACAAAAACCAGCACGATCGTGACTTGAAACGGAAAACATCCTGCGAGACACATGAGCCGGGCGCCACTGGTGCACAGGAGGTTTGGAGGTAGGTTCCACAAAGGCTTCTCGCTTGCGAAACGGTCGCAGTGCAACTTTATACCTCAATTCAGGCAGAGCATACCATTCTAAAAGGCGTGCATGACTCAAATACTGCTGTATCGTCGCCGGAGGCTAGAAATTCTAGTCAATGTTTGAAAGGCGATAGTCCGACCACATAATGGGCGACTGCGGCGACACCCCACATCCCGGGGAGCCACTATCGGTTTCTTTGTAGCAATTCCTAGAAACGACACCACCACAAAGACACCCAGAGTTGAGAACGCGACCCCGTACACGGAAGTCCTTGTATTTTCATCATAGCATCTATTGCGCTTTGTGCCTTAAAATCGTGAACGAGCAGCTCAAACTAGCCACAAAGTTTCGTGCATGCGGAGAAAAATGGCGAAATAACTCGACAAGTTCGCTCACCACATATAATCGAATCGAGGTTAATCCTCGAGTCGTTGAAAGCAATCGGTTGACAAAGCCATTGCCGCTGGTGTCTGTAAGAGCAGCACGATGGCGCAGTTCGTCGCTCAGGGCCACTAGGTGGAACCAGTACACTAGCGGGCAGGGAGAGATTTTACGGCTTCTGTACGCCACGTTAACTGCCAAGGATTAACCACTCCCAGCGCCGATCTGTCCCGGGAATTCGCCACGCGCATGAAGGCAAGCACGGCCGCAGGCACGCCGCCAGACTGAGAGCGAAAGTGTTCGACCGAGCTCCGTGAGCAGGCGAGTCGCCGGCGGCCGCATACGACCACAACTGTTTAACCGGACGGCTCATCGAGAGTGAAACTCCACCGCGAGCCGGCTCATTAGCATGGCGGTGAAAATCCTCCACCGCGACCCGCTGTGACGTTGGCGATGTTGCGGCAGAGGAGGGCACTCAAATCACTTTCCCGCACAGTCCCGCCGATGATGTATGATGGAGTGTACAATGCGCGCTCCGTTGATTGAGTAGCAGGTGTGTGGAATGTGATTCATAAAGATAACAGTAGGGTGTGGGGGCGCACACCGACAGGTGCGCCCATCAGGATAACAACAGTGCTGTCGACAGACTCTCAGCTTCGACGAGCTCCTACGCAGATCATCAACAGGGGGAGTCTTGTCCTGTTGGTCTGTTGAGAGCGCCACCACAGGGCTTAGACCTCAGCGACAAAGCCGTGTCCACCGGAACGGCAGAGTGAGCCATAGCACGCCAAAGGCCAGCTTTACCAGCAGGACCGGGGATTAAACCAAAAGAACCAAACCACCTCCATGCACGCATGTCGAAAATAAAGCTACATTTGGTGCTGAAAACACATTTTACCATTACCAAGCTGGAATACAGGACGACTTGGAGCTTGGGGTGCATTCTTGCAGACATTGATCCCGGCGTCGACTTTTGCGTCAACAGCGAGTCGATTCCGACTTTTTGCTTTGTTGCATCTCACCAGAGAACACATTGTTGTGATCCTCCGCCTTTGAGTTGTAATGCAATGATACCTCAATTCCGTTCAGAAAGCCCACCGGGAATATCTTTCAGTGTGAAATATCACCAGGAGTCGGTACACAAGTAGACAACAAGCTCCGCTTACCAAAGTGAAACAAAACTGACACTCTTCCAGCAGCCGAGACTTTAACGCCTACTAAAGAATAGAGCTTTTCGGCATTTGCAATCACCTTTGATTATATTCACCGACTCAGCGAGCCCAAAAAGAAATGAGCAAAGTTAAGCAAGCTTGGAAAAATAACAAAACAAACTCATTGCGTTCTCTTGACGGCGTCTCAAACCATCACGCCAATACATTGATATACAATTCAAACATAGCTCTCCACAAACGAGGACTAAATGCTTCCGTTGTTCATTCTGCAGAGAGGAGCTGCTGCTGCAGCCTGTTCGGGCGTTGTGCGGCCTGTTCGGCGCGTTGCTTCATCTGCTTGCTTCGCGCTCGAATAGCAGCGACCTTCTGACGCTAACATGGTCATCACAAACACAGCTGGCGCAGCGAGGACCACAGCTGCTGCAGCACACTCACTTCGGCTCGGGACAGGCAGCGTTAGCCGTCACAGCCAGCAGTTCAAAATTCATAGCGTACACTCGTGAATACAACTGGCGCAGTGTGGACAGAAGATCCGCGCTTCACCGCCCCCTGCACCAGTCATGCATGATCACTGTGATTCACTGTAGGGCTCTGTGCCATACGCACCGGCTGGCACTCCGTTCCAGCACACCCACCCCCGGGTCAGGGCAGGGGGTGCAGGCGGCTCGTCCCAGAGTGATTCATTTCTTGGGGTCGTAGTAGCTGGTTGGGTGGGCAAGTGTTTTGATTTTAAGGAACGTTTCCAATATACCAGTCGAGTAGGAGAGAGAGAGAGAGAGAGAGAGAGAGAGAGAGAGAGAGAGAGAGAGAGAGAGAGAGAGAGAGAGAGAGAGAGAGAGAGAGAGAGAGAGAGAGAGAGAGAGAGAGAGAGAGAGAGAGAGAGAGAGGGAGAGAGGGAGAGAGAGAGAGAGAGAGAGAGAGAGAGAGAGGGAGGGAGGGAGGGAGGGAGAGAGAGAGAGAGAGAGAGAGAGAGAGAGAAAGAGAGAAAGAGAGAGAGATTTTTGCAAAAAGTGAAGTGAATAAGTAGGAGAAGGATGGCCCACCAAAAGGCGAATTGAGCTTATGGCACCCGCTATGGCCCTCACCAGCCAGAAGATATAGAGCTGGCCAACTAAGTCAATCCCAGACCTTGGTCCGTAATTGGAGTCAGTATGTTTCCCAGTTAGTCGTAATCAGAAGGTAGATTAAGTGGAACCATGTACAACTTCTCCAATCCCTGGCGCCGAGCTAATTCAAACAGGAACCGCAACTTGTTTGAACTTTGCCAATTGCCGACGGACCCCGTTCACGTCTAGTTAGTCGACTCGCGAACACTCACAACATGATGAAGGGAGACCACTGAGATGGCGTCGGGGTCCACCATCGAGCCGTCCACGCGGGGCACCAGGTCCAGACCCAGCTTCCTGCAACGTCAGAAACCGCACGTAAGCTCACAGGTTCACAGCCAGACGCTCAGTTAACAGGCCACACTCACCGAATTTCTACTCGCACCATTAAAGGTGTAAAAGTTATCCAAGCAACAAAATTCGCCACTCTGTCACGAGACAGTCATGCGAATAGATTGCAAGTCACTTCGTTGCTTCATTTTCTCAGCACTGCAGTGACTATTCGTTTTATCATACATTGATGTCAGTACTGCTCACTTTTTTAGTCACAATTCAATAAAACATCAACATCATAATAAAAAACCGAAGTTCAATAAAACAAATGGACCAATGGGAAAACCATAAACCCTACATTTTTAGGTCACGTCCGGTAGCGGACCTGAAACAATCCCCAATACGACGCGAGCCCGTTCTCTCCGAGAATTACTCATCACATTACTTGTATCTCACAATTCAGTGGCGTTTCTGTGAAGGCGGGGTCATGGACGACCATTGGGCCGGCTGAATCAGGCGGCGCTGTGTGACTCAGAGGAGCACTGGTGGCAGTGGTAGTATCTAGTTTAACTGGGAACGCAGAACTCCCAGAAGATGCGAGAAGCCTTACATCGCGCCGGTTCAGATCCGCTACTTAATATTTCCCACGTAACTAGTTTTCATTTGATGATAAGCCAACCAAAAGTCACACCAACAGAACAAATAATAGCACAACAATAGCTACCAATGTTCCCTCCAGCCCAGACTACATAAATGTGATATCGGATCAATCTATATCACATTTATGAGTTGCACAATATAAACTTAAAGCCACAGCCGACAGCAGCGAACCTAGTTGCTGATTCCCGATAGGTTCGACAGCGCAGTTACTAGATATGTTTTACCACCACCCAGTGGCGTAGCCGGATTCGGCCAAGGGGGTCCGACTACCGTCGGGGGCCCCCAGGCCGGGGGCCCTGTAGTCGGGGCCCATCTCCTACTCCCGGAGCGGCGTAATTTGACCCTGTAAATGTTCATTTTTCGGTGTTCATCACACCGCAGGAGAGTCACCGGACTGGGGCTACATGACTTTTAAAGACGGGTCACTTGACTCGCCAACTAACCATGGAACCGCCGATTCAGGGTCAGTTGACCCTTCATTTATGTAGATGTGACCCTCCAAACAGGGTCAGGTGACCCTTTATAGGAGGGTCTTAAATGCTCTGGAAAGGATAATTTAAATAAATCGCTTAGTACTGAGAAAAGAACATAAACGTTTGGTGTGTTCCGACGTCATATAACGTCTATTCCGCGGAAAGATCCTGATAAATTCACCACAGTTCTTTTTACCCTTGCTATGTTGTAATGAGCAAATTACCAAACAATAGGCGCCTGAGATAACTATCGCCTTGGATTGGATTACTCTGTATTGTTATTTTAAACCTTTCATACCTATTTTTCTTTTGGGATTTTTCTTTTTTGGATTATGCTCATAATGTGTGTCATTTTCTTGTTTTTTGGTTTCCACGAAAATTTTTGAAAGTTTGTTATTTCAGAATATGTAGGACGGTAGTTTTGGGACTAAGCTAATAGATTGAAACCAGCTGAGTTCCAAATTCCTGTTCGATTTGCTATTATGGATGCTAAATTAGATTAATTTTTGCCTTCCTTCAGTAATGGTGCCTGATCGACATGTTTCACTTTGTATATTTTGGTACGCAATGGGAAAATATAAATTTTTCCGAGGCATATGATTTTCAAAAATCTTCTTTGAGCCTAGGATCTCAAGCGATATCTCTGGACTGTATTCTAAAATCTAAAAGAAATGGAAAAGAAAAAGGACGCTCAATAAAAGGTATATGAGTGTGTCTAGATGCTATATACAGTGGCGGATCCAACGGGGGCAAAAAGGCATTTGCCCCCAAACGGAAAAGTCGGGGCAAACTTGGTTTTGTCCCAAGGATCGACCCTCTTTTCCCCGACTGATTTTTAGTTTATAAGAATTTTGGTACTTTTTCCAGTTTAGTTTATAGCAAGATTTCCACTATCAACTTAAACAGAACCAGTTGTTCGGGTAAATATTGGGGCTTGATAGGAAAAGAACTGAGCCCACGTTTCACCCTGTTTTTTTGCCTTTGCCTCTTATACCTAAAATTTTCCGACAGATTATTTTGGATTTTCACTGCGTGACTTTTTTTTTGTTTTCGACATTGGTCGCCCTCCCAAACCGACCGGCTAGATCCGCCACTGGCTATATAAGCCTATTCCATGGACGGTCCTACTGATGAAACCGCTCACTTACTCCTCCTAGCCATTGGTTGGATCCCGGGGCTTGGGAGGTGGTACTCCTTGACTTTAGGTATCTGATAGACTTTGTTCAGGGCTTGTATTGCTATGTGTGTTAAGCCATCCAGACCATTACCCACCCCCCCCCCCTGACCCCTGGGGTGGGGTCGGGGCTGGGAATGACCCGACAGCCCTCTGAGACTAACCCTGGGGCGCCCCTGAGACTAACACTCGAGGAGGGAGGCGGGAAGACCCCTGAGTATTTGGCACGGCACTCCTAAGACTGCCTCTCGGAAGCCCAGATTAGCCCTAGAGGCCTAGGCTAACTCGGGGCCGTGAGACCAAAATTCGGGGCACCTCTGAGATTACTCTTAAAGCCCCAAATTAGTCTTGATGGACCGGAGACTAGCTCCCGGGAGAACTCTGAGACTAACTTTTGGTGCCCTGAGATTGACTCTCGGGTCTCTTTGAACAACTAGGGGCCAGCCTCAGGCTAAATCTCGAGGGTTCCCAGATTACCCCTGGGGTCTCCTGAGATCAGCACTCTGCGGATCAAATGAGACTAACTCTCGGACCCCTAGATTAACTCTCGGGGTCACCTGAAAGTAAATATTGACTCCTGAGAGAGACGCCCGTAGACTTGGGACCGAATATGGGGTCCTCTAGACTGACTTTGGGCCCTTGACCATTGGTCTCTGAGACTGACTCTCATGGACCCCTGAAATAGACTGTCGCGGGGCTCTGAGACCACTCTGGGGGACCCTGGGACGAGTTCGCCCCTGAGACCGACCTCGGGCCCCTGAGACCGACTTTCGGATCCCCTGAGACTAACTCTCAGGGAACCCTGAAATCTACTTTTGGGGTCTTGAGACTGACCTCGGGCGGGGCCCTGAGGCCGACTCGGGACGCTCTGAGAACGTTCTTCAGGGGCTTCTGAGACTGATTCTGGGGCCCCGTGATCAGGAATGCTTTGCAGTGGTTCGATTGCCCCAAGGGGGTCTCGACCCTGAACCCTTGGCTACGCCACTGCATCCCACATCGGGGCCCGCCGAGATCAGCACTTGGAGGCCCCTGAAATCATTGCTTCCCCGATACCAATACCCGCCCTGGATACTGATGGCGGGGCTCCTAGACCAGTCGGGGTTCCACTTGATCGGTTCGGGGCCCCTTGCTGCTTGGCTTTTTCGGGTAACTCGACACCGTTGTTGGGGGCCCAGATCACATCAGGCCCCGAGACTAATGCTCGGTACTCTGGAGCCCTCGATACCAAGCTCGGGGACCCTGAACCCAAGCCTGGGCCCTGAGACCAAACTCTGGGTCCTATGGGGATTGTGCCTGCTCACAGTCCCTCGATATCGATAGTCGGGGAGCACCCCGAGATCAACATTGTCCCCCACTTCCAGATCATGTTCGCTGCTCCGAGCCAACGATACCATGCTCGGGTGATCCCTGAGACCAGCTCTGGGGCCCCTAAGACCAGATCGAAAGGCCCGTGAGACCAGCTCGGGCCCCCGAGACCAAGCTCGGAAGGCCCGTGAGACCAAGCTCGGGCCCCTGAGACAGCTTGGGGGACTTGAGACCAAGCTCGAGGAGCCCCTGAGACCAAGCTCAGGGCTCCCTGGCGAAACTCGGAGGGCCCCGTGCACAGCTCGGGGCCCCTGAGACCAAGATCGAAAGGCCCGTGAGACTAAGGCTCGGGGGCCCTGAGACCAAGCTCGGGGCCCTTGGATCAATATTCGGTACTCTGGAGCCCTCAATACCGATGATCGGGGCCCTGAGACCAAGCTCGGAAGGTCCGTGAGACGAGCTCGGGGCCCCTGAGACCAAACTCGGAGGGCCCCTGAGACCAAGATAGAAAGGCCCTGAGACTAAGCTCGGGAGGTCCCTGAGACCAAGCTAGGGGCCGCCTGAGACCAAGATCGAAAGTCCGTGAGACTAGCTCGGGGCCCCTGAACCAGTCGGGGCCTCTGAGACCGGATCGAAATGCCCGTGAGATTAGGCTCGGGGGCCTCTGAGACCGAGCTCGGGGCCCCCGAGATTGTTTGGTACTCTGGAGCCTCGATACCGATGATTGGGGGCCCCTGAGACCAGGCTTGGAGCCCGTGAGACCAATCTCGGGGCCCCTGAGACCAAGCTCGGGGCCCCTGAGAGCGGGGGCCCCTGGACCAGTTCGGTCCCTTGGACCGGTCCCCCTGAGCCGTCGGAGGCCCGTGAGACCAAGCTCGGGGGCCTCTTGGACCAAATCGGGGGCCCTGAGACCAGTTCAGGTCCCTTGAGACCAAGCTCGGGGCCCCTGAGACAGCTCGGGGCTCCCTGGACCAAGTTCGGCCCCGGATCATGTTCTACTCTGGAGCCCTCATACCTGATCGGGGCCCTGAGACCAATTCAAGCCCGTGAGACCAGCTCGGGGCCCTGACCAGCTCGGGGCCCCTGGTTCGAGGTCCCTTGAGACAGCTTGGGCGCCCTGGACCAGCTCGGGCCCCTGAGACCGAGTCGGGGCCCCTGAGACCAGATCGGGGCCCGTAGACGCGGGGGCCCTCGAGCAGCTCGGGTCTCCTGGACAAACCTCGGGGCCTGGGATCAGCTCGGGCCCCTGAGACCGCTCGGGGCCCTGAGACATGTCTGTTTTCGTGTAGGTCGCCAGGGGGTCCCGGACCGCCCTTTGCCACCACCCCACTGCAGCCCCGCTGCCAGTGCAACCAGTGCCACCCAGCTGGTGTAAGTCGTCACGTCGTTCAACCGGCTCTCGGCGAAGACCGCTGCAGCGGAAGTGAAACTACCGCCATACCTGACATAACCTTTTGGTGTCTTCCTGAAAATCTCAGGGAGAAACACACGGCGGGAGGAAAGAGACATTACAGCTTGCGAGGAGAGAGTGATTTGTAAAAGCCTTGGACACAAACCATCGAATATACGTGCTGTTTGTGTCAGCCCTGCAGCGGCCTGCCTGCCTGTTCTCCCCTGCGAGCGCCGCTGGCGCCCGCCTGGCGAGGTTGCGTGCATGCTAGGCTTGGGCCTGACATAGTACCGGCCAACAAAACGGGAAGGTGCAGACGAGCTTGCGCGCATGCTGGGTTTGGGACTATCTCGGTCCCGTGCCACGAAATGTGGAAGATCTGCTCCGTGAAAGCACCAGCGGAATAACAGCGACGTCTCCTGCATCCCGCTGTCTGCAGCAGACGGGAGGTGCGGGTGGTGCACGGCCCCAGATTTTCGGGACTGCCAACCGATGAAGCTTCCGGAATTTGACGCAGGACGTGGTCTGCCCAGACTGCTCTCCCCTGCACACAACGCTGCAGCGACGGTGCGCCGTCACAGCCAATTACGCCCACGATTAAGATGGACACCAGAGACAATTATGGTTCCGGAAACTGATGAAGATGTCGTCCGCACCGGCCCCGGAGGACAGTGCTCGCCCGCGCTGAACTGTCTCGCACGCACACGAGTGCTCCGCTAAAGACTGCGGTGGGGTCTACCCCGGCTACGGCCTCTAGATTTGTGAGACAGTGGAAATGGTCCTTTGATCAAACATAAGCTGCGTCTCAGGCTTTGTCCATTTCAGTGGTATTTACCCACTTGACTGCACCACAAGATGAGCACTCGCGTCCCGTGGAGCGCGCAGGACGCGGGTGCCTCATTACCCAGCTGATGGTTCGCGCATGGACGCCGCCTGCACACTCCCAGGCCAGACGGCGCCTGCCCGCTGCCCACCGGCATCGCCACCGTGCCGGTAACGCGTCGGAGGAGGAGGCTGCGATTACACGTCTGGTCGCAGCCCACGTGCTGCAGCACTCCCACGCGGCGGGGTCCTGGCTGCCAGCCACCGTTACACACAGCACCCCGGCGTCGTTAGCCGGCCGCTGCGACCAGGCTTCTCCCGTTACAGGTGCTGCCGTCCTCACATTACCTGCTCACAGACCAAATTCCGGTCCTTAGCCTGCGGAGGAACACCAATTACGACCAGGGAATCCATAATAGGTGGGATTCCACGCACCCTTCCAGAACTGTCTGAAGACTTGTAATCTGGTAAGCTTCCACAAAAAGGGAGTAAACATTGGACATTTTTGCTAGGAAGTCCTTTTTACATTTCCACAAAGGGCTAAAGAAGGAGTTCATTTTGAAATCAGATGAGAACGTAAATTATCATCCGAATTCAAATATGTCCTGAACTCAAAGAAATCCCGGTGAGAACTTGTAGCTTCTCACCTGGAGCATTCCAGCGTGATCTGGGCAGGTGCGACCAAATCTCACGGCGTGAGCGTTGATCGAGTGCGGCACTAATTTCTTCTATGCCTACATAATTACACAATCAGACCGTGCTCACCACTATCCCGTGACACTTTCTTGCAACATACCGCCTCTCGTATCTCCAAGAGCAAAGCACGATCTTTCTATGGCATATCTATTCTGGAAAATTCGATTCTGAAATTTTGCTGGGCAACATTCCTCTGCACATACCATCTCGATCAACTCGCACGTGTCAACTTTCTTAGCAGAGACGCAGCCTTCCTAAAAAAGAACACTGTGGGCCAAGGGCTCTTGTAACGAATACTCGGGCAATGAATGTTTTTCATCGTAGTCTGGAAGAAGCATCTTGTGCTCATTTCTTTCACCCCGTGACGGTTTTTTGCTTTGCTTTTCGCGTTGGGCACCCCCAAAACTACCGTCAAGTAATTATGTGGCAAAAATTTTCACTGCGTTACGTTTTTGGGGTTCGGGAGAACCTTCCTCGTCAGGTGCCTGGACTATGACCCAGAGCCAGCGAGGTGGAACAACGACCCATCACAGGACCAAACCACAACGCCAGTGGGTCAAAAATACCACGCACACCCCAGGCGGTCATGAAGCGATCCCACCAGCAGCTGAAGAGAGCTTGGCTACATCGTAAATTAATTTTCAATGTTTAAGTTAGGCGTATGACATGCTCACATTCAACGGCGGTTAATTTCAGCGGCACGCGCGGGGCGGCCCGCCACGCCGCGTTGCCAGCAGCAGCTGACGCCACCGACAGGTACACACAAGCCAGTGTCGACGGGACGTGTCTGTAAATCCTTGGAGGAGGGCGTCCTAGATTTAAAGAGGTTCGTCATAGAATTAACTTTCCAACACATTTCTTTTCAGGTAACGCCATAGGGCTGGTGTTGAAGCTTGGTTTAAAGGTTTAAGAGGGACGCAGTGCCCCGCTGTCCCCCACCCCCCCCCACGTTCCGCCGCCATTCAAAACCCTTCTGCTTCCGTTGAGAACCACGACCGGAAGACAACTTCGCTAATGGGCAGCAGGGGCGAGTTTCACTTTCCATCCCGCTGGAGTTATTGCAGGGTGAGAAGAAGGTGGCCAGACAGGATTGCCGGGTACGGCGCTGCTAAATGAAACGCAAACACTGACAGTCATGGGTCGGCGCCAGTCATGGAGAAACCCCGCGGCTGCCTGCGGCTGGCAACTGCGTCAATAGCCTGCCTCCTGCATCGCGTATGAATCGCTGAAGCAGTGACGCAACTCAGACCAGTTTACTACCAGCCATCAAATCGGTCCCAAACTACACACATCGTCACAAAACGGACGCTAGAAGGTTTCGGGTTTCGCCAGAACCGAACGGTGCAAATATGAATTATGGGTGTAGCTGTCGTCCTCGAACCTTCCACAGGCAGGTACAACGCGACCCGACGTGGAAACTGCAAGTTTGACTGGGCTGTATTTTATAGTTGAAACCGTGAGTGATTGCCCAGACTTCGCGGGACCACGCGTGATCGTAGCGTACCCATCGATGCGGTAGTGTTCTCACACCAGCAAGAATTAAAGCTTTAATGTGGAGATCAACAGTTCTCCCGGCATAATCACGCCTTTTTACTATTCACAGCCCGTTATCACTTTTTACCGACCAAAAATCGTTTTCCCAAATGTTTTGACAACTACCGTGACAAAACACGGTTTTCATATACACTTTGTCGGTCACAGGAATGGCTGAAGTGATCGTAAGACTTGACATCTAGCTCTAAAATGTTGGAAGATTATTTTCGGAAATTGTTATCGAGTGAATCGTCCTCTTGTGATGTTTCGATCGCTGAAAATTACCCGAGTTCTCGGAGAGCCCTATTCTGGGAAGGGTACGGTAAAGTGGGGTAAGACGCATACGTTAAGGGAGAATTTGTCTGTTCCGATCCTGCCAAGACGGAATTACTTTATTTTTCTTCGTTAAGCTCTTTAATCGTTTTTCTACACTCAGATAGAAATTTGTTATTCCTGACACGATGCAAAGGTATGCGAAATCTATTTTTTCTTGAGACCACGTAAAAGGCGTTTTACCCCGATAGCGGATTAAAACGCCCAAGCCCCGGATTAAAAGGCCGTCATAAATCTCCCAGCGTATATTGTACATTTTGCTTCACGTGAACAAATAGGAATATAACTATACTTACGTTGTAAGATAATTCAGTGACAAAGTTGGTAGGGTGAGCACATTTACATCGCATAGAGTACAATCACAACTTTAAGACAGATTGTTTTATGGGCGGAGATGCAAAAAGGCAACAAATGTTTGCTGAAAAATACCGGAGTTTACTGGGCGCGTCCAATCATGCCCAGGACCGGATCAGAAAGGCCGCTACCAGAAAAAAATTAAATGGATGCTTCAGTTCTGGTTACATCAGCCTGGACATAGTAGTAGGCGTTTTACCCAGGTGGGCGCGTTACCCCACTCTACCCTACATCATGAATTACGTAGCATCTATCAGAACCAGCAAGTAAACATGAAAGTTCCAGACCTCAGCCAAGGAAAAGAGGTGCTTGCAAAGGATTGTTGTTTTGCAGGACTAAAAACGAAATTATTTTTATAGTTTTTCATCTAGGAGACCAACTGGAGCATGCAAAGCAGCGAGATGAGTTCCAAAATTATACGGTTGGGTGAAATGCAGGTAAATATTCAAGCCTGCATTTTACTTTGATTTCGCGCAAATGATTTCCCAAACAAAAGCGAGCGAAAAGTACAGCGTTTCACGTGACGCCCAGCGACTATTGTCATAGTTATCTAACACGGTCTGAGGAGGCGCAGTTTCCCCCAGCAGGTGTGGCAGCCACCACCAGCGCTGTGTGCCGGGACAGCCCGGCCCTGCCGCCGTGAGAACACCGCGCCTTATCCGGCGCCCTCTCCCCTTTTTGCGGCGTTTCCGGCGCAGGCTCATCTCGCGCCTGAACAAACCAGCCAGGCCGGGGCGCCGGAAACTGCCGACAGACAGCCACGCCACCCATTCGTCTCAATACCGTCTCCCCAGCGCGATCCACAGGGAGGTCACGTAAACACGATACCCGCACCCAGGTCATACGTTATGCTCGGCGGACGACGGAGCACTGCCAATAGCTCTTCATTGACGTTGTATTCGCTGACGATGTGAAATAGGAATGGCCAATGCCAGCACCATATGCCTCTTTATAGAGCACTTTACGAATACTGAAATGAAAATTCCGAATGTTTGTTTATTTTCACCTATAATTTACTTGCCAACTACTTAGTCGTGAATAACAGTGATTTATACATGTTATACCATCAAAAGTTTAATTATCTAAATAGGATGTCGATCTCGAGGGTTCCGGCGCAAAGTTACGATATAAAGAATTCCAAAACATTCTGCGGCAAAGTCCTACAATAGCTAGCAACACAAAATATAACGTTAATAATAGCACCAAATCCCTCGATAACGCAAATATTTCAATTCACGTTTATGTTTGCGTAGTAACAGCCCATTCTTGGAAGGCCATGATTTGGACAAGGCCACATAAACTACATGTTAAACAAGCTATCCGCTCGATTCTAATATCCAACCTGACGTTCGCTCGGGTGGGGGTCCTTAATTTCTTATCCCACCCATAAAATTTGTCTGAAGTGCCTGGGAAGGCAGCGGCGTCAGCGAAGCCATACTTGGTATAGAGCTGTTCCTTGATCCTTTTTGCATTTTTTCTGAGAATTCCCAGTGAAGAAGATGTCAGGTTAAGTCACCTAACCTCTACAAAATGTTATAAGTGGCAGCATTGAGAGTATGTTTAATGTATTGATCTGAGTCGCATAGCACACAATAGGGCCACCGAACACCGCAATAAATGGTAACGTCATCCGTTATATCGATGACATAAGGCTGGGTAGCCTGATGACCTCCCCATTGTAAGCCTATCGGACAGTTTCAAAATGTCTGTTTCTAAGTCCATACGCTTCAGATCAAGGTCAAAATCTCAGCATCATGCGCTCGTAGCCAGTTCCTGATTTCACGCTGGAACATTTTCGCCTTTGGTGGGTTATCTGAGGTCATGTAAGCAGTTCTCGATAATTTGGCCAAAAACTTTTTTTTACAAACAAGGATATAGTTTTTATTTTAACGACAGCGTGATTGTATTATCGCTGGAAGTCTATTGATGTTTATTATGACGCGCCAGGTCATTTCGGATCAATTCGTTGACCTAAGGCCCGATCGATCTTTGAATTTAACCTGGTATGGTATAAACACTATATCATCTAAATCACACCGACGAGAGGATTATAACAGTGCCTCAAAAGCTGCCGTATCTTGCTTGGTTTGAAAATTACTAGTAAAGAGAGTCAACAACCCATAATGCTGGTAGCGCATCGTCCTCGACCTTGATTGACATTATTGTAGGCTCAACCTAAACATAAAATATACTGTCGATTTGGAAGCTTGTTTCCAACAGCTTTCAAATTGTTGTGCAAGCATTGCTTTATCATGGCTCCCGGGCGGGACAAATAACGCATTATCGACCATGCCGCAATGCTTGCACATGACGAAGGTGGCTCGTAGCCGCTACCCGGGCGAGGGTCAAAAGACAAAGCACCACCCCTGGTGCAACGCCGGTGCACTAAGTGCAACACCAGCGCGGAGTGTCCTGGCCAGGCTCATGAACACGCTAACAGAATATACACTATTACTGCAGCCCTTAATTAACATCAATTGTCCCGCCTGATAACGTTGGCGCAGGCGACATCAGTCACGACTGATCGCGCGCGTTTACAAGGGCGGATCACGGAAAACAGATGGAGGGGCGCCTCGGTCGCGGGGCGTCGTGAGCTTATCTAGCGCGCCGAATCGCATCGCAAGACTTTCATTCAGGGGTGAGGAGGATTGGGAAGCAATATTTCAGAGGATGTCGGGGCCCACTGAAGGAGAGCGTGATGCCCTTCCACCCTATGTTCCCTGGACCCGCCTCTGCGCCCTTATCCTCGGAATAAGTGCGCTGCTGTGTAGCGGTGTCTGGGCGGGGGTGCGTCAGGTGAGCGCGGTCGACGCCGGCGGTCGGTGCGGGAGGAGACGGCGCGGCGCGGCTCCGCCGGCATTGCGTCACAGGCCGGAGAAAAGGCCAGCCAGTTTCACCGGCCTTCCTCCAGGCGGCCAATGCAGAGAACGCCCTGGACTGTACGGCGGAATGGTTACCCTATTGGATAGGCCGCGCGAATCCGCCAAGTTTGCCTCTGGATATGGATTCTGAGCCAATGCTTGGTTGATTTAGGTGTGTTTGTCGGATACAGATCCGATTCGGGCTGATGGTCTACATTGTTTACATACCTACAGATAGGCCTGGATTTTCCGGCGGAACTTCGGATATGGAATCGGTCGATGTAAATATTCTCGGCCATGATGTCCTACACAACATGCCGTACGGACTTTTTATCATTTTTCTGTACTGACTGTGTGATCTTTTAACCGCTGTATAATGGGCAAATATATAAGTTAAGTGGTGCGGATGATATATAAGTTAAGTGGTGCGGATGGTACAGAGCCCTCACTGAGTCGGTCCGCATGCTGCCTTGAGGGAGGGTAGGGGGAACTGGGCTGGAGCTAACCATTTCCAAAATTGAACAGTAGAGTAAAAAAAGAGGTGTGACGAGCTAGCCACTATTGGAAGTGCGGAAAAGGTCCCAGACAGTTGGTATAGAAAAGGTCCGGTTGATGTGAAAATCTCGCGGGTAGTTAGCTGTAAAGTCTTACAGACGTTTCAGCCAATATCGCAATAGCGTGGCCTGCCCGCTGTGGAGCTGCGGCTTACACCCCTCTCGCGCCGCGTCCGACCAATCGATGCGACAGGCCAAAGCCGCAGGCTACCCCGTGCTGTCGCCGTTCGCCCCGGCCGCGAAGCCCATCATATGGCGGGCTGAGCCGGTGTCGCTCCGGCGGCCGTGTCCGGAGCCGTTGTGACGACACCAGTGCCACGCCCCGGACGGGGGGAGGTGGCACGCCCACACCCCAGGTACCGACGTGACCGGTCAGTCGGCCCCCGCCGGGCAGGTGGCGCACTGCACCGAGGACAGCTGCCGGCGGCTGGGTACAGTGGACGAACTGGGAAACGCCGACCTGCATCAGCACCGACCAACCGCTAAAGCACGTCACTGCCGAATCAACTGCCAAACTCGGGCATCTTCTGGCCGGCGGCAGAACAATGTCTTGAAAAAGCACAAATCGGTTCTTTACATTCGCATATATCAATCCAGATTGTCCCAATTGGGGAAGATTATGCCCGAAAGACGGAGTCACATGCCACATTCACGGCTGGTTAGTAGAAGCGTGTATGGGCGGATCCTGGGTTTCTAATCAGGGTTTAAGGGAATGGGGGGGCGCTTGGGCAGGGTTGTCCATTTGATCAAGCGGAGTGTCAGTCTTAGGTTAGTCGGCGCAACTTATTTAACAGAGGGTCAAGGCGTTCCCTGGGGCGCCCATACTCGCAAACTGGGGAAGAGGGAGTGGAAAACAAGGTCTCAGGTGAGCACTGAGCATCGATCGAAGAGGGGGACATATCCTCACCCCTGGATCCGCGTATGTCAGCGATGGCTACTGCAGTCTGCTACGACGACTGCTTCGCACTTACCATCAATGCGCAGGCAAGTCAGAATAATTACCAGCATATGATGCTGGGAACAAGAGAACAAAATGAAATCCTATCATGATAAAACGAGGCAATGGCACCCTCCATTCCACCACTGCCATCGCAGGAGCTTCGAAGTGAGCCGTATTCTTTTGTCGATTAGTCTTGGTCGCGACTCGCCGCAACTGCTGGGGGCGTTGAAGTTCGACTCCTATCCACAGCGCCGCCACACTCTGTTTCAGGCTAGCATACGGGCGGTAGACAATGGACCAGCCCTGGCAGCTACGGTCCAGTGTTCGCCGCTCACACCACCCCTTTACCGCCGGTCGGGGCGACCCCATTGTTACCGACCACCGCGTCTGCCGAGGCCCGCCGGCTGGCCGCGTGCCTGCGCGCGGCGTGGCGACTGCGGGGGTGTCGTCACACCATCCGCGGGGCCAGCGCGAGCGTCACACGGCGCTCTCCTTACAGCAAAACCAGCCGCCATCACCTGATACTACGCCGCCTTTCAACGGGAACGATACCTAACTCTGCAACTGAGCCCACACCGCGTGCCGACAACAGTCGAAATGACAGCAAGTCCGGCAGCATCATTGATATTAGTACTGGCGGGCCCAGGACGGACACGAGATTTCCCCGCCCCCGCCCCCACACACCCCGAATTTTCCAGATTATCTATAAAAAAACACGTACGCTGTTAACTATTTTTGAACCCCGTCAGACAAAAGGTGTAGGTCCGCCACTGGTGAGAAGTACAGCTAGCGCACAGGTGCCGTTCGCCGCGGTCCGGTTCCCTGCGCTGATTAAAAGTCGTTCCATATTGGCGTTACAAAGAGGTGCACCTTCATGCGGCGATGCGATCAATTCAGGCCCCCATTCGCTAACCCGTTTCGAATGAATTTTCGATCGATGACAGCTCCAAACCCTCGCGTCGTTCTTTAACCAAATAAGGACACCAGAACTACTGTTCAGAGATTTCATAAAATGTTGGGCCCCATCCTTTTGAGACCGACCCTCCAGAGTAGGCAACCTTCCATCGTCATTAAATTCATTCATCATATTATTTCATATTCAGGCACCTGAATCTAGGTTTGCATTGAAGGATTTGATACCACCAGGAGACTTTACATTTTAGACGCTCTGGCGTTCAATGAACGACACGAGCCGTGTGCAGAATGTGTTGCGTACGTAGCCAGGGGCGTCGCCAAGGCACTTTTACTGAGGGAACGAACTCCAGATTAGCGATGAAAAGGGGGGAGAGACGAATTTCGATCCCATAGGCTGTCTTTGACAACGCTAACGCCGATAAACTTCAACAAATATTTACAAGCAGGTACTTGAGTGTCGAGTCGGTCCACGCAGGCAGTAAGGATAGAATACAAAACAAAAACAAGGTCAATCCCAAAAATTTGGGGGACGTCCCCCTGATTCGCCAATTGGGAGGAGGGCGGATCCTACCGCCTCCTCCCCTTCCCCGCTTTTGACGCTCATACACGTAGCCATGTACAATGTCCTGCAATGGAACTGTGCACACTAGGCTCGGCAGGTTTTGCCTCATTTCTGGTCAACTTTTGCCGCTACAGTTATTATTAGAAACACAACATGCGTGTTTTTCCTTCAGTTCTAGATTGCAGTCCAACATTGGTTGCCGACTTCATGTTTTGAAAATTATTTGCAGACAACTTTTCCTTAGTTCTCAAACGATAATTACGCGTTTTGCCAACCATTCCTCAAATATGACGCTGCTTAGTGCTGGTGGATACGTAATCGATAGCTGGGAGTAAAACACGAGCTGTATATTGAAGCACAACACTTTGAGACATAGTTCGCTAACAATAGAACACAAACTGCCGCAGGGGTGGACGCAGACCCGAATTTTGGGAGGGACCAAACCCAAGTATGCCTCTTCTCGGGGGGTGGGGTGGGAGCGAAGATTTTTTGCTCTACATACCTAGTGTAAATACATTTTTTCAGTGGTCGACAGACCTAGTATAAGCTACCTCTCCAAGTACATGATCGCTCTCCGGAGGGGGAGGGGTGGGAGCGAAGATTTTTGCTCTACAGACCTAGTGTAAACACCTTTTTTCGAAAAATTTCCTGCGTTTGGGGGGCCAAAAGATAGTTTGCCACCCCCTCCAGCGCTTTGGGGGGCCATGGCCGGAATGCCCCCCCTGCGTCCGCCAATGAACTGCCGCGCCTGGAGAGTACACATTCAATCACGGGGGGCTGTGCCTGTGCATCATGCACAAATGGTGGATACCGATTCACGGGTACACGGGCATCTCTGTTCCATTGAGGACTCTGATTGCATTGCCTTCCACCTTTTGCTATCAAATTGCAACTCCTGAATAATGGTAAAGGAGAAGAAAATATCCCTGCCAAAGCGGACAACGCATCAAAACATAAAACAACGCAGCCACACCAACACAGACAAACAACACCGTCAACGAAAGTAAACAAGCGTCAGGCCGCGGTGGCACGTGCATTCCAGCGGGGTGCGTGGTTTGGCGAGACCACCGGGAACGTCCGGCGCGGCTGTTTACCTACGCCACCACGCGGAGGCCCCCGTCGCGCTCAATCCATCCCACTGCTGCCAGTGTAACGCAGCTCGTCTATCCCGGCAGCGGGCCCCCACCAGTCGCGCCGGATATAAGGACCAGCTTGGCAGCGCATCGCAGCATAATACACGACCGCTCCTCCCGAGCCTGCCAGCTTTATAAAGCCAACGGCGAATTTATCCCCCCGGATAGAACGTCGGCCCCAGCTTAGAAGATGGCGCTTTGGCTATCACCAGGACAGCGTCGAGAAAATGTGGAGGAGCGCCGCCGTGTATCACTCGAATAGCGTGAAGGCACTGTTTGGGGTCGTTTAAAAACACGTCCTATGTACTGTCTTTATAGTGCTGTGAATATGCCTGTTTTCATGAGTGTCCGGGCACCCCCTCCCCGACACTGGAATTTAAGGACAAGTACAAAACATTAGTCTTTTTGTTTTCATTGTTGGGGGAATTAAAACCGATTTCATTTTCTATAGAGGACTGTGCTCACTCAGTTTTCATTATAACTATGTTACGATGCAAGCTAGCCTCGTTTTCCAACTTCGATTTAAGTGCTGTTGGAAAGTGTGAATATATGTATTCACAGTTCATAGTCCATAGTATTCATACTCATAGTCCCTGTGTATTCATCATAGTCTTACATGGACTGATCTTTGTACGGTTCGTTCCGCCGCACTTTTTATGAAGTTTCAGAAATGATTGGTCCATCCTTGTAGCGACGCGGCGACGCTGAAGCTGGTTTGAATGACAAAATCCGGGAAACGACAATATGGTTCCAATGTAGGGTTGAAGCTCTGCAGAAACACTGGCAGAAGCATGCTCAGACCGTGATGGGCTACGGATGCTGATCAGCTGGCCCCGGTCCAACTCGAACCAACAGTTCAGTCCAAAACATGCTGAAACCGGCCGAACTTGAACCAAGAGTTTAGCCCAAAACTTGCTTAGAACGAAATGGAGGTCGGACTGAAGATGCATACTTCCACAACTACCAAAACCCGCACACAAACAAGCTGCATGAAGGACGTAGCCCCACAAACACCAGACCTGAACATTGCCTGTGGGCTTCCACATCGAGTGTCGATAAGGATGTCTGGAAGCCACTATAATTTTGGAACCATTAGGGTTCTTTTATTTGGTGCTCAAAACCTTTCGCGTGGGGCAGCGGAGTTTTGGTTCCGCCCAGCCCAGACACCGGGACGCTCGGTTTACGGCGGACCTCACGACCTCACGGGATAAGTCGGCAGCCTTTAGGCAGGCGCCGGACAACTCCTCCCCCTCCAATGATTAAAGGGAATATGGAGCATTCATGTAATTTAACTGAACTTTTTAGCTGCGCTACGCCCATGAGTAGGTGGGGGTTAGCATACATGCTAATCATAAACCCATTCTTAAAAACACGATGCGTTCTGAGACAAATAAAATGTCAAGCCGGGACACGAAGTTGTGCTCTATCACATGGCAATATCATTCCGAGCCCTACTACACAGACCCCACATTCGTGGTTGATATCTGGTCTGGGGAGCCGGACAAAGCCCGCAGAGAGCCAGCAGTCGCCGGTGCCACATGTACAGGCAGTCGCTGTACCAGTGGTTCGCTTCACCGCTCCGTTCGCGGCATGAGAGCACAGCCAATACGACCCAGCCACGGGAGTCCCGCACACCCTCGGCGCTACGCCGGTCATTATACCTGCCGAATAAGTGGTCCACGTAATGGCACCACTACAATCCCCAGGAAGAATACGCACAGGCCCGGCCAAAGAAACGAGACAATGTAGCTGACGGTTGCGGTAACAGACTTCCTGCGTAGTGGCTTCGCTGGATGCGGGAACAGGTGGATGTGTGGGACAATATGGATCGACAAGGAAAGGCCGCACGCACGCGCAGGAAGTCCGCAATATCCTTACATTCACTCACCACCCAACCCGTGCGTGGGACAGCCAATATTGAACGAGCGGTACGGTCCACTGCCCGAGGCCAGAACAATACCACAACTCTCGACAAACTGTTTCTTTTAACAACATGGGACCATCAGACGCGATTGTTTCCCCCTTTTTCGAAGAATTCTCACGATTCCATTTTGAAGACGCCCGTGAAAGTGTTCGTTCCTCCTGCGGTCAGACGGTGGGTGTTCTCGGCACCTCTGCCGCCTGTTCCGTAGGTGTGCTGCGACCGCCGGAATTCCGGCACGGTTCCGCTCCGGCGCCCCGGGACGCCCCGGCGGCCCGCAACGCTGCGCCCCGGCCCCGGAAGTGGGCCAACAAAAAACCGACTGTGCCTTCAAGATGGACTGTTCCGGAGTCTCTTAATAAGGTGGGTCAAAAAGATACACACCACAGTCGATACTCTATAACGGAGGATAGACGAAAGTTCTTTAACTCTTGGAAAACTGCTTTGGCAAGTACCAAGTCCTGAATCAGGCGTAATTTGCGACCTTTTTTATTTAGTCCTCCGAGCTATGTTTTAAAAAATTACGAGGCCAATCCAGTGCATTTCATAAGGAGCATTGGGCAGGATATCACTCGTTGCTTTACACTATGGTAAAAAATAATGGGCACAATTTAGACCCTCACATACTGGTTCTATTCACAGAGTCATGTGTAAAGAAATCCACCGCAAACGAAGCGCAGGAGCAGATCTACCAACCTCTCAACAAGATGCCTCTCTACCGCAAATGCAGCTCTAGACCACCGTTGGGATACCGGAGGAACAGATCGGTCCCGATTTACCAGACGTCATTTCCGGTGGCCGGGTGTCTGGTGGCGTTGATTCGATAAAGGGAATCGGATCCAATACCGACGGAAAGGCAGCGGCGACCCGCGCGCCATGCAACCGAGCGGTGGTGGGCACCGCTCGGATCTGATACCGAGAACAATGGCACGGCCGACATCGGCACAAGGTCACGAACAGGAAACTGCGACTGGCAGCGCGAGCAGCGCACACTCGGCATCTGCTCCCCACCACTGAACCAAACCAGAACACTGAACACTGAACCAGACCAGAACACTGAACCCGACCAGAGGTTAACCCGGGGTCTGCTCCATCTCAACATCGTTGGAAGGCTTCGGTAATCTTAGGGCTGGATGCATTGCAAGAATAGAGACACACAATTCGGCCCGTTGCCGACAAAGGGATCAGGTGCGTCCTCTCCCTGGCCTGGTAATGAGAATCTGGTGCCATGATTAAGCCGTAGTTGGATAGCTTCATTCGACCTTGACGATGTGCGTGGAACGCGAGGCTGTAGCGCTACACAGGGGGTAGGAGACTGGGTATCCCGCGGCCTGGACCGGGAATAGTCCCCTGACCCCACTGGCGGATCCAAGGGGGGGTCCAAAGGAGCCGTGGCCCTCACTAAAGCCAAGATAATATTATTTCTCGCAAAAGACCAAATTTTGGCCATTTTTCTTTAAAATACTATTTTCACGATTTTTTCTCGATTTAGACCCGCCCCCCAAATACGTTGGTTCAGTGTCCTGAAATTCACAATTTTAAGTGGAAAACGTATCTTTTTCAGATTTATTTAGGGCTCACCAGGGACTTGTTTTGACCTCACTTGGCAGAGGAATCCCGGGCATGAAAACCGGTATAATACACATCTAAATTATGACAGTGAATACTCAAACCATATAAGTATAATTCCCAACCACCATTGATGTAATATCTTGCCTGATCACGTCCCCTCGCCAATCCCAAACGCCAATACTACTCCTCCCACATACACCAAGAACGATATGACAACATGTTACCGCCGCACAAAACACAAAACAATCCCGGACTGCCCCAAACTAAAATATAAAACCCACAGAAAAAACACCAACGGTGACATGGGAAAAGTGAGCTAAAAAAGGTTTTCTGGAGGTATAACAAACTTTGTCATGTCACAGAAGTTTCTGGCCCTTTCAAATACAAAAAATGGCGCATACTTTTTGCCTAAGCCGGCTTGGGATTGGCTGCTACCAGATTTTCAGGCGAAGGAAATACTTCACGTGGGTATTTGTTCAGTGAGGCCGGTTGGATCGAGGCGCATTCGTTTTCGTCCACTTTTGATTTTCGGCAATTATTCGCATTAGAATAGGATAAAAGTCACATTTGAAAGGTTCAAAATGAAACGTAGATTCCTATCAAGACCACCAATAATGTGAAAGTAATCTTATAATTTCCAGGAGGCTGCCAAAGTCAACCCTGATTTTTGGACTATTTTTTAGTGTTGGTGACATTGAGGAATAAATTAGGATATAGATTATTTTACTGAACAAAAGTTGGAAAGTAATACATTTTTTCTTCAAGAAAAATAAATAGGTAATTTCTAGGTATTTTTATTATGCGGTTTAAGAGCTTCCTTGAAATTTTCAAACGCTCAGAACAACATCGTGATTTCGGTAAAAATCTCCACTTTAAGTGAGGCCGATTCCACCTTTCAATATATTTCGTTAAATACAGATTTATATTTCTTTTTGTTAGTTATTTCAAGTTGAAACATATTTTAGCAACATTTCTAGCGTTCGATTGCCCTCGACCATGCGTTTATTAATGAGAAATGGGATTCCAAAGACATCCAAGTACCGAATTGGCCTCGGCGAAAAGGCCTCAGCTGGATTTCGTCCATTCAGAACAATGACGTCACTTTGTCGTATTTGGGGGCCGAAATGATCTCGGGTGTCATGAATGGTTGCGCCAGTGCACGCGGTGAGTTTTTTTAGTTACTTCGGTAACCTTGGCGAGCCCTGTATTGAGGCGGGAATATCCCCAAGGCAGAGAATACAGAATTTTGAGGTCAGTTTGGTTGTTGGAGGAAAGAAGACTGGAATTTGAGTGCGTGGAAGGAATTTGAGTTTGCTATTGGAAGGGATATTGTGGATGAAGGTTCATTTCTTATCCCTGATACTGCAACTTACTTTTCCGGAAATTCACGATTAATTGAACCATTTCTCCCATCTTAGATATCTACTGGAGATAGGTGGGTACCTACCTACTCAGTACAGTACTGGGTGAGGTCATAATACCTTTCAAAAGTTTTCTTCAGCTCGGAGGAAGGCTCAGACTGTACCTTTTGTGGCTCATGATTTTTAAGGCTGGGTATGTTTGCTATTTTGGGCTATATAGGCTGGTGGTTTTCACACATTGAAGCAAAATAATCGTGGCAGAGGTTGAGTGTTTAAACCCCACGTCTTGCATTGGATAATGGTAGCCTGTGTGGTGCTTGCATGGGGGAAAGTTGGAGAATATCAAAATAAGGGGAAGAGGGATTTTATCTGGTTGGCTATTTACCATGGCATCAGGGTCAAATAATGTATTCTATATATAAACATTAGAAATCATGTAGCTTCCTAGTTCTAGGTTAATGGGTTAGAGATTCAGGGTTATGAGATCCTATCTATGTATATATGAGGTACCTACAATTGTGGAGTGTCCGAATGTTTTCATTCCACTAGGAGGTAGCAGAATGATGATTCTTCACTTCCATTCTTCAGCAGATATTTTCATCTACTGTCAGTCAAAACAAAAAAAAGCTGGTGGTAGTTGTTGCTTGTATTATGAAGGCACATAAATACAGTCCTAAATCAAAGTATTATCCTAAAAAAGTATTGGTTTGTTAAGAGGCAATAAACAGGTCCAGGAAAAAGGCTGTGATGGGACTTGCAAGCCTGTAAATACTAAACAAAAAAAGAGGCATGTTAAGAAAGCGGGGGATTTTGGCCTCTTTTCGGGATTTTGGCCTCACTCTCCACCTTGCGTGAAAGCAATTTCAGGACCCTGCGTTGGTTTGGCCCCTCAGAAAGTTGCTCCTGGATCCGCCTGACCCTGCGGGGGGCGTGCCGACACATTACAGCGACTGCCGACCCAGCACTGCCTTACACAGCCGGCGACAGAAGCCACTGATAACACGTGTCGGATAAAGACAGGCTCGGGCTAACCCAAGCGTGATTCGCAGGTTCCTTCCACTCGGTAGACTCCGCGCACTTAGTTTCGACACGATTCGCGAAGGGCAAGGCTGGAACAAAGTCTGGTACATGCATGGAATACAGAACGGAAGGCTCGTTGATTTCTGGGATGCTTTTGTGGGGCTCATTAAAAAGAATTGGGTAAATAGCCAAGAACATTAAAATATAGACGGCAGTAAAATATTCAACAAAAAACAGGCCTTTGCGCGTGCCTTACTTCAACCCAGAGGAAACAGCTACTACTGAGGTATTATTTATCCAATATAAACCTAAATATTTGCATAATAACCATAAAATATGAATGCAAAATCAGCGTGAGCCCGGATTCGAACCCCGAACACTACGATTGCTAGACAAGCATGCTGCCAACTGCGCTATTGAGCGACGAAATTACCATTATGAAGATGAAAAGCTCCGCGCGTGGGATTCGAACCCGGGATCTTTCGCTTACTAGACGAGGCTTAACACGCGCATTGACGGGGGGCGGGTACCCGCCCCCCTCGGGTTTTTCGGAGACAGCAGAAAAACGGCGGCGCGTAGCGCCGCCGTACTTGGTGTCCCTTTTCCCTCATCATTTTTACAACTTCTGTGAAAATTTTAAGGTTAGGTCATCAGAGGTCAGGTCGCCAGTACAGGTCAAGTGACCCGACCTCAAAAAAAGTTTAAGATAGCATAAGTCGGAGCAGGGTGAACTTATCCGATTGAAACTCACATCACATAATGGCCCCACCGAGTTCTCTAAAATATGTTCCGGTATTTTTGATATCGATGACCTTAGGTCAGGTACGAGGCATGACCTCTCCATTGGAAATACATGGGAAAAATGGTTTTTACGGAATAACTCAGTAACGGATGGTGATAGAGCATTTATTTTAGCTGCATTAGACTCGCCTGGGCTTTGCGGTTCTAATGATATGCATTTTATATAATTTGACCCTGACCTGACCTCAGGTCAGGTCAAATCTTTGATTTGACCTAGCAAAGTCAAATTATATATCATTCGATTCGGCTTGCTAAGAGGATTCATATAGTTCAAGTCGTTTTGCTCTATCTTTAATTGTTCAGATTTCATGGCCGAAAAACTTAATTTACATGTTATCCCTATGACGGGCATGTTTTGACCTCTCGTGACCTTAAATGTGACCTGACAAAAAAATGGTTCAACTGTTTTCGATGGAGAAGTGGATGGGCAGCCCAACGCCGTTTACCGTTTTTCGCTACCTACCGTGGTTCTCGAGATCTTAGGAGGGGGCGGGTACCCGCCCCCCCCGTCAATGCGAAGGTGGCTCAGACCCCCGTCAATGCGCGTGTTAACACACTGCGCTATTACGGCGCTGGGCCGCGTGCGCTTAAAACATGTTATAATACAAGTTGAGCTGCAGTATCAGGTTCTGATTTCTCCTTCGCTTTGCTCTAAGATTTTAGGTAGTTCATGCCTAAAATGTATTTTAGCGGACGCACCACAGATTGGGCTTTCCCAAATGCATGGTCGTTTTCCTGTGCAAGCCACGGTTTATAAGTTATGACGCATCAAAGTCATCGGCCACCACATCTCCCATAGACTTTACATTGGTCCTTACCGAGCTTTACTTACCGAAGGATTTTTTCATGTCCTAGATTGGCACCCCAAAAAGCGGGGCGGGTTTGCATTGAGGTCTCCATTCCAGGTATCTCTATTCCATGGTACAACCAGGCATCGGCAAAATCACGCGAAAAAGGATTTCACTCATAGCCCACAATCCTCTACCAAAAAGGGATTCAAACCCAATTCTACACCCTCCTTCATGAAAAGATTTCAAATCCAATCCGCAATCCTCGATGTAGGTATGGGCTGCTGAAAGTCAGTGAAAAAGTGGTTTGTAGTAAAACAAACGTTCTCCTCCATAGCTGTGTTAGGTGGGAAAACAAATTTGACCAGGGGTGATGCGATGCCCCTTACTGTTCTTTCCCAAAATTCCCGATATCAGCCCAATTTGAAGAAAACCAGAATATTTTATACCCAGCCAGTCCGGAGGGTAACGGAAAGCTCCCAACCGATGAAGTTTTGGCCCTAGCATGGAAAGGTTCTTGTCAGCAACAAGTTGAACATTGGTTGGTCACTTGTCTGCCGGTGGCGACGTCCATGCCACCAGCTAAGCAAATTTGGAGATGGAGATTGAAATAGATCATGTTTTCACGAGAAAAACAAAAACAGATTGGATTAGTATTGTAGGGCAAATTTATTTCCAAGCTTCATTATAAAATGCCTAATTTTGTGCACAATAGGCAAAACCCAAAATTTTCCTTGAAACATATCTATGGAATGCAATATAAACCCGTTTCTGGTAGTATTTAGTAGCACTTTCTATAAAAAAGTACGGCTTAGACAAAAACAATGGTATCGGTGCCCAAGGACGTGGGAACCGGTAGGGTTTGGGGACAGCTACCTCCCTCCCCCCCACTCCTCACTCCCCAACTTCACGGAAATGGTTACATTACCCCGAATATGTAAAGTTGAATGTAATTATTTACTTCTCATCTTTCGGGTAGGAGAAGGTTTGGAACAAGCGCCCTCCGAAGAACGAATTCCAATGGTTTTCTTAACTCTCGTGTAGTTTCTGTGTATCGATGCAGGTTTATTGTTAGTCCATTGTTATACATGATAAAACGGTCAGATTACGAGGTAGGTGGACATCTCCACAGAGTAAGCTCAATCCCATCTCAACCCCCGCCCTCCCTCTAAAGGCGGATCTAGGGGATAACCTGGTCATGCCCCGAAGCGAAATAGAGGGGGGGTTCAAGGCCTCTTTTCAACCCTCAGAATTAAAGTAGTCTTTTATAAATAACTAGGGAGTAAGAGTCCAAAGGAAAAAGTTTCAGTGTCTTCTCTGTTCGGAACGTACTTCGCTGAAGGTGAAAAGTTTCATCAGTCGCGCACGTTTTCACACTTCAACCCCCAAACCAATCCGCTGAATCCGCCCCCCCCATTTGAACAAAGTTCCAACGCCACTGGAGGTGCCCACCTCTGTAGAACAATTGGTAGTGGCTGGCTATGTTTATTCGCACATGGCAAAATACAAAAATTACACATGTGTAATGATTACTCTTTACAAGTAAAAGGTGCACTCCTCAAAGAAGGATTTCAGTTCAAATCTACAATCTTCTGCATAAAAAGGATTTAAATCCTATCCAAATTCCTCACAAAAAAAGAATCGCAAATGCAATCCTCAAATTTGACGAAAGTCCAGGGTTTTTCAATCCTGAAATCCAATCCTGCCGATGCCTGGGTACAACTACAATCAGCTGAACAAACACCGTCCTTTGGAAAATCAAACAACAATCATGAATCGGAATGAGAGGAGCCTAATTTACTTCCGATGTAATTCACCCGAAAATAGTGCTGTACCGCGGGCAGGAGCGGGTAATTTCCACACTTTGAACTAGCATGGCTTGATGGCTCGTCCTCAAAGCATCGTCAGGATGCTCGCATAATAGCCAAGGCTTGGCTCAGCCAACAGGTATGGGAGAACCAGAGTTTTTCATCGGGAGCTTTTTGAGTGTTCGGTGGCCTGAATAGAGAGGCATTATGGAGAATTCCCTCCCCTCGTTCCGATGCACATTTTCAGAAGGTTTCAGATAAAGCTCGATACTTTATTTCGGCTGTCCAGAAACCAAGACAGAGAGGGAAGGGCGGCGAGACCCCCCCCCTAACGGGCGGGTAGTGGCGGCAAGCCCAGATGGCCAGTGGTATGAGAGGTGCTATTTGCGAGCAGAAGCGAAACCTCAGTGTCAGCGGCAGCACTGGAATCGTGAAAGTCTATTTCGGCCCGCACGTGTCACATCTCTGAGCCACCATTTCTACTTCAGCCACATTTCACGGGCAGACGTGATAAGGGAGCGAGGAGAGCAGCTATCGGCGGCCGCGGGAGGGGCCGAGCCTCCTCCGCGGGCCACTGCCCGGCCTGAGTGGCACCTCTCCTGATAGCTCTCAGTCAGCTCCGTTATTACCAGAATTAAGCTGTCAGGCATTCGCCAGGAAACGTAGGCACAGGGCGAGACACCCAGGGCTCGCACCCACCGCCTCCACCGTTCGAGCCCGTTACTACGGCTCGGCTCTGCCATCTCGCCGCGCGCACCAGTTAAACCGGACCATCCGAGAGCACTCCCGCCGTCGTCGCCTGTTGCAGCATATGGCCCATGGGAGTGATTACGGCAGTAACAGGCCAGCGCTGTCGCCGGCTGGGCTGTAGGCCGATGCAGCGCTAATGAGGGAGCCGCGACGGCGGACCGGTGAAGTGGAGCACGACCCTGAACGCCGCCGAGTGTCTCCGGCCCTCAGCTCCGCCAGCTGTCAATGTCAGCCGCGCCGCACGCCAACCCATCAGTCACGTTCCCGGCAGCCACGCCCCCGTCATCTGTCGTATCACCGACACATCAGTCACCCCCGCACCGGGCCGGCCACGGCCGAGGTGCTACGGAGTCAGCCGGGCTCCATACAACAGCGCACCGTCCATCCGGCGGCGTGGCCTGCCTTGACCTCTGTGACCGGCGACCGGATGTCCCCGTCCCAACAGGGTCAGCTGCTGCTGAATCAGGTCAGCGCCGGGTGAGACCAAGGGTCAAGCGAGTGAGTGCCCGTCGTTTCCGATGCTCAATCGTGCTGGCGACCCATTACCAGAAGGGAAAAGTGGGAATGGCTCCACGGAAATTGCCCTGCCATTTCAACAAGTCATACAACCACAACCGAATGCAGTCAGAAGATGAACATTGGAGAAAGCTGAACCTTGCAGAATCCCGACATTTCCAGTCATTCGGTTATGCTATCCATCGGAAACATCGGAGTGTCTGACAGTCGGGTGTCGGGGCAGCAGATAGCACCCGGCTCTGCGTCAGAGTTGCCAGTGACCTCACCTCTGCTGACATTGGCACATACCACACCACCGGCAGCGGCACCGCCCACTCTACACAGCCACCTGTTCAACAAAGCCGACTGGCCCCGCCGAATTCAGCTCACAAAACTTCACAGGCTCACGCCAACAGAAGCCAACAGCCGGTCACTACCCCTCGTGGAAGGCAGCACGGACATACGAATAAGTAACCACTAGCAAAAGCTCAGTACCGCAGTGTTCCCAGGGAAGGCCCAGTTTCTGGGCGTCCCAAACAGGCCGTGTCCGGGGCACGTGCGCCTGTGACAAGGGCGTGCTGACGCGGGGCGGCGACAGAGGTGGTCCCAGGGAAGGCCCAGTCTCTGGGCGTCACAAACAGGCCGTGTCCGGGGCACGTGCGCCTGCGACGGGGCGTGCTGACGCGGGGCGCCCGACAGCGTCTACCGCAGACCGCAGGCAGCGCTGGGGTCCCACCGCAGCACGTCCCACCGCCACAGTCGGGCCGCAGCACGCTGCAGGCCAGCTGCCTCCTTCGATCAGGGCCGAATACTCGGAAGACTGGTTCTGTTTATTACGCTGCACGTAACTCACTACCCTATTCAAGAAAAATTTCAATCAACTAGGATATATTTGCGCCCTATTCTAGGAGCTTCGCTTAAAACACATGATACTCCGGAAGCTAACTCATCACAGACGCTTATTGTATCAAACTACCCTTCATTGAAAAAAATAGCTCTCACCATTCCTTATCCAACACGCGGGTGTGTCAGGACAACAATTCCAACGTCACCCTGGATGTTGCACAAGATCTAGCAATTACCCTTCGTTATTCCTCGCTCATCGGCAAGTACACTACATTAACGAGCCGTAGCACGAATACTCGTGGGAGGCCGAGCCATTTAGTAGGGGCCCCCTCATCCACCCACTACCACCGCCAGGTCTCATTACATCCATTGAGCGGTTGCGCGGAGCCCTGTATCAACAGCGGCAAGGTCAGGCTCTCCGCTGACCTCATCGCTACAACTGGAGCTCACCGCAGACGAAGCAGCAGCCGTCAGCCAACACGGCCTCGCCCTTCGCGTTCAGTTGGCAAACTGACTCAAGTGCTTCTTTACACGCGGGGCCAAGGTCGAGACAAGTGATCTTCGCTCCCAACAATAAAGCCACACTGCTGAGAAAAGGCGACGTATGGTTGCCGGGCGAGTGCGATGCAACGCTGCGCCGCTGTGACATATATAGTTCGTCGAGTGCTTATGATATGATTGTAACTAAATACACTGTAATTGTTGCTCTGATTGATTGCACATGTTTCATCTGAAACGCGGAGGGCCCAACACGATAGTGTTCATCCACAATGGTTTTACCGCAAATATAAGCTTGCCGCCTTCACTACGGTTATTTGACACATTCATTTCAGTGTATGAACACTTCTTTCCATCCCATAAGCACGTGTAAATACCATAAAAGGGTTGGTTGTGAGGCTTCTCCGGCCAGTCAACACTTTTCTTCTCCAATACCAGGGAACAAACATACCTTGCAATACACTCAACTCGTATCGCAGCAGTGTCATTTCATCTGTATGCCCAATGTAAAGGCTCAAGATGTATGGAGAGATAATATGCCAAAGTTGTGATCCAGCTTTTATCTCGTTTTCGTTTTCGTTTTCGTTTTCGTTCATGTTTCATCGAACTTGATGATGTCCGTAAATAGTCACGTAAATGATTGAGCACGTAGATAAATAAAACAAATAATAAATAGGCCCAGGTACCTGGGGGGTAAATGGGGGAGATAGATGACAGCCGTCTGCGGCGGTGTTGGTGACGGGGCACCACCACCATCAGACGAGCCGGAGGGTGGAGACGACACGCCTGGCCCCGCTGGCACTGACCTGTTGCCCCAGTCGATTTTGGCGGTGATCTTGACGCGGAGCTCTCGAGTCTGATCCTGGGTGAGTGTTCCGGTGACCAGCTGCCGCCTCCAGTCCAGCAGCTCGTGCATCACCTTCCACAACGTCGCCACCTCCAGCGCCTCCCGGCCCTGCAAAGGGAGAGCGGCGGCACCGGGTCAGAGGTCACGGCGTGGAAACGCAACCACGAGACGGGAAAACGGAAGCTGAGCTTGGCTCGTTTGAATTTAGGGGAATACTAATGCAGCAGGATTTAGTAATGACCGAAGTCAAACTATAACATTTTCCCGCACTTTTTCATGACTTACTTTCTAATAACTGTGAATAATTTTTACCGAATGTTTGCCCACGATCTCTGTTATTATTTCACAAGCACTTTTTGAACAGTACTCGGCTGCCAATGTGTGCAATGTTATTATCTACAGAGTGAAACAACTCAGTAAACGCTAGAGGTCTAGATAAGACCGCACATCCAACGCAAACAAAGCCCCGGTCCAGATAAAGAGCCAGAACAGACAGTCGGCGTTCGCGTCCGACCCGAGCAGCCGGGAGTCATGTCTCGCCTGTCGCCAGAGTTCTGAGTGAGTCAACCCGTCTTCCACTGTGAGTCACTGACGGAGCACCGCTGCTGAGGCCCGGACCGCATGTGGTGCAGCCGATTGGCTCAGTCAGCGAGCACAACAAAACAATGCTGCGCGAAATAGAGCTCCATATCGCTAGGGTTTATCAACATAGTGGACTCGCGGAGGCGGGGCCCGGCCCCGTCAGATGGTGTCTAATCTGCCTGGGTCGACTGTACATTGCGCGGGTGTACTCGTATTCAAAGGTCGGATCTACATTAACGCTGGGTCGCGACTGCTTCCACAAACTCAGCCACAACCTGGTCGGTGTTGGAAAACAAATTTCACTTTAACTTAAATTTCACCGTTTGCCGCATCTGTAAGAAACCAGGTCAATTACAACCACATCCGGGATCTTTCAGTTTTGCAGTATCAAAGGTTGGTTAGATCTAGCAAGGTCTCGAGTGGATCGATTGTATCTAGGCAAAGGGTTGAAATAGATCGAGACATTGATCTCTTCTGGGATTATTTTAAGTTAAACACAAATTTCCAGGAGCTTGGAGGAGGGGGGGCATATTGTCAATGCCACATTGCTCCCCTTCCCTGAAATGCGAAATTTCAAACTAACTCTATGCCATTGACTGCCAAAATGGCTGTCAATATTGAAAAAGTCCATAATGCCGCCCCTTTTCCCGAAATCCTGACACCCCGCCGTCACTGTTCTTAGCACAAGTTTCCAGTTTAAGAGCAGCGCAAAATTTCATCGCATTTTGTATTACTTGCAAGTTTTATAGACAATTAAGGTTAATGGCGTCACTAACCTGGTAAGTGACGCTATGTTTTGTTTATTTTCCCCTTGGAGTTTGCAGCCCGCAACATTTCTATGGGAAAACATAACACTGACCTGCTGCAAAGTCCACCGACTTTTGTCTGCAGGCTAACCAGTTGTAAACATCTGGCGTGCAATCACCAATTTCACGCCGAGCAATGCACGATCACGAAGATAATGAGAGCAATTACTCTCAGTTATCCTCACACAATTCGAAAAGACATTAGAGAGTCGGTCTGGTCCGGTGTCATCTCATGCCAAGAAAAATGTGGAAAACATTTTCCCATTGAATGCTATTAAGGGTCATCTAGCACACCTCATACACTTTCACCGTGAATTTTCTAAAGAAGACGGGTCAGTTTGGGCATTACAAGCCAATAAAACAGTTGCTTCGTACATGCGACGAGCATTTGACGAGCAGCGGCCGCAGTGACTGTGGCGCGGCTGCTTCCACTGAACTTTTTATAGCTACATGTCCGCAAAATACTACGGTGCACGTTCACAATCACGCAGGCAAGAAGATGTAAGTGAAAATTAAAAGCTAGCTTAAAAACACAAGAACATAAATTCGACGGCATGTTTAGTAGCAGCTTATAACTGTGTGCGCGGGTCCGCTCCCTCGCCAACAGTTCGGCTTTGAGCAGACGGCCCCGAGGGGCTTGGAAGGCAGGGACGACCCGAAGCAGTTGCGCTCCCCAGTCCCGGGCCCGTTCCCTTTCGGACGGGTTCGACGGAACTGAGGGGAGACGAAGCAACGCCCAGGAGAGAGGGAGAGCGAGCCTCCGGCTGGCGCTTTCACACGACAAGAGTTCAACAAAACGACGGGGATACCTACCGACGACTCAGACTCGGAGGGGTTCTGACAAACACATCTGAGTCACACAGCCAACGAAAATCGGATTTAGGTCTCTAATCTACTGAAAAAAGAATGAATAAATACCGCGTTAAGTGGGTCATATATTGACAAAATCGTGGGGTATGAAACGTTGGCTTATAAACACTCATCTCGCTTTTTCGGTTAAAAAGACGCTCACTCATCCTGAACAAAGATGTTAAAAAAGACTTTAGCTGTGGCGAATACTCGCCATATGCAACTGCATAGGGTCTACTCACGTATTTTCTACATTATAATACGATGAGTCATATTATTAAGGCATGTTCAAACCAAGCTGGCTGCCGTAGGGTTTACGTACGTACGTACGCGTAGTACGCACGTAAGGCGATACGTGATTATTATGCCTTGAAATAAGGGCAAACCAAATTCCTGTGAAAACGCACATAGTATTCACAACGGTCCGGTGAGAAAGTTCGTCCTCCCCCGAATTCGTACATTTACACAATAATTCCACCAATGCCAGGGGATGAGAGAAAATCGCCAGAGCCGGCCGGTCTACTACTTCAGTCCACTACTGTGCTACTTGCAGACTCGGCACATGGCAGCGGGATAGTGAAAGCGGTTTGTATAACCAAAAAAAAATAGCGGAGCAGAGGGTAGCAGACTCAAAGGAATTCAAGACCGCTGCCACTACAGACAGCTTGATAAGGGGAAAATTGAGAGATAGAGATTAAGAGAGATGTTTTTCGCCGCCAGAAAAGCAAATGGAGATTGAATGGATGTCTGGGTTGTGTGTTATTATTTCCTTGTTTAGAAAAAAACTATTAGTTTTAATCTAATCTGCAGATAAACCGTAGTTTCCCTTGAAATTATTGAAAAGCAAAGATTGAAAACAAATTTTTGATAGCCCTTTGGTACCTCTTTATAAAAAGTAGCGATAGCGGATATAGCGGAGCAGCGAGTAGCAGTTTCGCGATTTCGAAAAAGTAACACTGGTATCGGTAGTGGTTCCAGCTATCCAAGGATGCAGAAATAGGCGATAGCGGTTTCAAAAACTCAGTACAGGCACCCACCTCTAAAAACACCCTGAATCTTTATTTTGCAAGTTCATATGATCGAAACATTAGCTGCATGACGCTGACCAAAGTTTCATTTAATGACTCATATGCCAATTAACCTCCGAATTCTGGTCGGAAAGATGGCAGAAGCGTAACTCGTTTCGCTGGAAAGCCGCAAATGTTAGTTAGTTAAGGACATTTTACAAGGCGGCCTGTGCATGGCACCTTTGCCCGCCTCTCAAGTAAGCAGCACATGTTCACCAGCGACGTATTTAAGCCTCGACCTGCTAAAAATGCGGTATCATCACCGAGGGCAGTGTTAGCCATTCCCCGACCGACTACCATAAATCCTCGGCCCGACTCTGAACACACTCACTCCAGCGGAAAGGCGACGGAGGATGATGGGGATGCTAACACAGCCATCCAACGGGGCAGGTCTGAAACTGAATATTCGTACTGTGCACACTTCGCCTCTTCATCAAAGGAATAGTGTTTTTATTCCTACGAAAAGAGCCCGCGCTATCACCCGCCTTTTGAGAACAAAAGTCGACCTTCGGTGATCTCTCCTCACATCCCACGAGCCCGTTTCCCACCACTGATGATAAAGGTGGGAGCGTCTGGCACTGCGACAGAAGGGAGGGTGCCAGGCCAGACGGCGCGGCGCCGGCGGCTCCCCTCCGTCGCGTCGGCGGCGACGATCGATTCCCTCTGATTACACGAGCCCGGGATGGCCGCACTGACCGGTACACATCACCGAGAGTCGTCCATAACCCCACCCGTATGGCGTCGGCCTTACCCATGAACCAGGCTATGCGACAGCAGGGCACGGAGTCGGCGCTGCAAGGGCCCAAGTCAGCTAGCGACCTACCCTGTGTGTAGGTGCACGGGCGGAATCATCATCGTTTTTTACGAAATGCATACATCCAACAATCGTCAGGTCTTCCCACTGATTTTGTACGAAGTTTTGACCACGTGTGCTCTAAAACCAGCTTTTACAACGGTCGCAATGTTGCTGCGGGGGTACGGAGCCCCGAGCTGACCTCTGCGGCCGATAATGACATCATACAACGCGAAGGCGCGTCATCCAACACCCACAGCGCACGGCGAATGACGTGTCCGCGCTTTTTGTGCCGTTTTTCTTCTTGGCAACCTAGGAAAACTAATCATCACCACCTCCACACTTTTTCATCCACACTCCTCAGAAGCACGCATCATTTCCTGACGCCGTCGGGTTCAGAGTAATACCACGAGCTACGCCGTCTCTAAACACCCCACAGCACATCTGGTTTGCCGACATCCAGAGAGTCATTTGACTCGGCAAAACTAGAGACGGTAGATGGCAAAACCACTAATTGGCAGCAGCAGTCGGCAGAAACATCCGCCGCACTAGTGTTAAGCAGAGCTTACAGATTGTAGGCGGAAACTGGGTTACAAGGGAACATCCTAACTGGCGTCACCTCAGCAAACCCACACTCGGTGTATTTCAGACGGAGCGAACAAGCGAAGGCAGTCGTGCATGCGATAATTCCCATGCAATTTGGCGCCCCTCTCATACGTCACACACAAAAAACTGACGTCCCCTCTGGACCCAAATGACTGGCCAGAGTACCCCTCCAATCGGAAATCCTGAACTCCCCAATGCGTCCGGCCATGTCATGCACGCTTTACTACACGCTTACACGTTTCAAAAGTAACGTTGAAGAATATCATGGACGCGTCATTTGTCTAAGATAAACAGTGTTCTTCTACTTAAGCTAAGAAGAATAAAAGCAAAGCTGACATCGATTCATAAGCATATACCTTAACAACCTTATCAATTAATCGTCCAATACAGCAGTTCAAGAACGTAGCATTCACACGTACAATGGAGGGGGCCCTAAAGTGCCCCCACCTATTTTTCCGAGGTAGTCGAAAAACCGTTCGCCGCTGGAAAACGCCATTTGCCCACATTTGGGAGTATTCATGAGCGCATCGATTGGTGACGAAGTCTGGAAAATCAATCAATATTTTTCCTACTTACAGGATTTCAAAGTCAGACTTATATTTTGAGACCGTCGCAGTCGCACGGTCGCACCAGTTGGCCTGCGCTGTAGATCGAGTGGTGACGTCATAAGCTTATATAATCACGTTATTTGTCAGTCAACCCAAATCAAGGTCAAGGTCAAATCTCAAGGTAATTGACCGTTGTATTCCGGTCAGATAGAATTATGGAGTATGACAATTGTTATGCTATAACTTCATAGTTACGGCTACTCAAGGTAAGGTCACAGGTCAAAGTCAAGGGTCTTTTCCAAGGTTAAAATATTATTTCCCGCCAAAAGGCTGCAATAGTGCCAGTTACATTGTAATTATTGTATTATTGTATATTGTACATATTGTACTCTAAAACGTCAATGAAACTCTTCCATAACGTAGATCACCATTGCGTCTCCCCCAACGGGCGTTTTTCGAACCCTCTTGGTTTCTGAGATCTCAGGGGGCGCACTTTAAGACCCCTCCACTGTGCGTTGACGCCAGGCCCCTCTCCACTGGGCGTGTTAACCCACAAAGGATATGAACAATCTCACTGGTACCAGACGTTCACGCACCGGAAAGCTTTGTACAAAAAAATAAATAAATGAAATACACACAACTGCCTCCGAGACAAGGAACAGCATGTACATACCTATACTATAAGGGATCATCAGAGCTTCACAACTACCCACCCACATATCCTGGACATCTAACATTACCCTAAAACGAAAATTGATTCCCTCAACTCTAGTGCCCCGTTCCTGTCTGGCCGGCAAGAAGCGTTGTTGGTCTTGTGAGTGCAGTTTCGGTGATAAATGCATGGCACCATTAGTGGTCTTTCAAGCAAGATACCTATTCCCTACGTGCGAGCCAGAGGAGGATACAGGTATCTGTGGGCGAGAGCAAACGACTCATTAGATACTGATTCAACGACTATTTAGGCCACGCCCACCAACCTAGAACAGACACGCTCCTGGGTGATCATATATAGTTTTACCCTACAAATATAGACGAAGAAGGCATGAACCCCCTTTCTTTGGAACGGAATGCTGAACGTAAATCGTGACTGAGCAGCGCTCAAAACCAACGAATATAGTTACATCCGTGATCTGAAACTCAATATGATCACCGTCACGTTTTTGTCACACCATTCTCATCCCACCGTACGTCTTGTTTGCTTGTGTTATTTGTTGCTTTTGTTTTTATCCCTTTCACTCTTGCGGTCTTCCTCATTCGCCTTTGAGGTCCCATGACGTGTGACCACATTTCGACAGGAGCGAATATGTGGTCATAACGATAACGGTGAGAATTGTGTCTTGTGTGAGGAGAATAAAAATAGGAGAGAAAAGTCTCTTATTCTGCATAAAACATTTTTGGTTATAAAAGTCATGTGCATTGTTCAAACATAAAACTATACTAAGAAGATTCTAGTAAGACTGATAATATATTATCAAAATGTAGCTTTTTATTTCAGTTGCACTTTATGCCGAAAGCTTACAAAATACAAAATAATGGTCATTCAACACATCACCCTTCTAGTTATGACATCAGTCCAAAGAAGGCTTTTTAGAATACCGCCATCAGACCGTAACATTCGGAACAATACAGCCTCCCACATTATATTACAAAGGGAATCTGTTAACAGAACTTAATGAAAATTTCCCCTTCTAATTAAAGTCAGTTCTCCTGGCGTAAAAACCCACCAGCAGCCGCTAACACTGTCGGATGGAGCTGCAGGATAGCAGTGTCTTCGCTCTTCACTACCATGGTGCGCTCCACAAGAACTTACACTTGAGCATCCCTTGTTTTCAGCCTTTTCTTCTGATATAAAATTATATGCAATGCTGTTGTTTCACGTGCTCGTGCACCGCAAGCGAAACTTTAAGTCGACCAACTATAAAAAAGTACACTGCTGCAGCCTCAAAATATATGCAGAATTCATACCCTATGTTTAATTTTCACCTCAGAGGCATACAAGGAATTATTTCAATCAGAAGCAGTATAGGAAAAACCGATATCCTTACACTTTTCTAGCCCTTGAGCTGGCTATTCCAAGATCTAATGCCGAAACTGGTAAAATATACACGTTTTGCCGTCTAAAATCAAAACATTACATTATTTTGCATCTTCATGAGATATAAACTAGCAGAGATCATCGGGAAAAATATGTGGGAACGTGGGTAGCCCCTACTTTCCATGTTCTGAAGTCGACTATGGCAAAGAGCAATAATTTGGATGTTTTTATATATTTTGGAATTCTCAGACCAAGAATAAAACCAAGTTTTTTTCAGTTGTCAGGAGCATTGAGCAAATTAAGGTCATGGCGAGAAATATGTGAGAAAATGACAATCAGCCTTCTATTTTCGATGTTATTTAACCACCACTGAAGAAAAAATTGGAAACATTATAGCTTGATGCAATGCACTTTTCAGTCCAAATTCTAAGAAATTACTTCGCGGCAAAACGATTTGACTTGTATTCACGCAGTACTGCAGATGTGCATTCGTCTCTGGATTTTTTGTGGCATTTTTTTTTTTCAGGTGGAAGGTTTTTTAAAGGGAATGTGGCACCTTTATAACGTGATTTTAACTGAAATAGCAAAGTTGTAAAGAAAGTCGGAAAACCCGGTATTCTATATATCATTTGTCTTGGAATTCTATATTTTCGTAAAAAAGCTAAAACCCACCCGAAATGTGCCTCTCATGTACCTCTCGCCAGGCGGCCATTGTTGTGAGCTGCTGGTGTGACAGCATATGCTGACGTCACGATGAGCATCAGCCAATCCAAGCCCTTGTTGCGTTTCGAGTATGGTAGTGGTTGCCAGATCATGACATCATCCACAGGCAGATATTTTCTTTTCCGAGAGGAGCATTTTAAAAATAAAAATATTGAGCTTATTGTGCATTTTTCAGAGAAATCATGAGTGGTTTCATTATTTTCGGCTAAAAGTACGCCTGATTACACTAATTTCCAGGATTCGACCAAGGTGCCACATTCCCTTTAACGAACTGCCAAAATATAGGTATGGATTATCTTATTAATGTTAGAGAAACACTTTTGGAGGGCTGTCTGTTCATTTTCATTACTTTTTACGGATCATGACAATTTACGATAATTTCAAATTCAATCCCTACACCAGGTAAGACTACCCTTCACCATGACGTTCCCCCTCCCAGGTCAGCGTTTTAGCTGAGCATCTAGCAAACCCAATGAACGAAACTTAGCGTGAGTCGGCAGTGCCCACAGCCCAGTATATGCACATTTAATCAGGCAATATTCTCAGTAACCGGGGTATCCATGTAATTATAAATATATACAGACAGCAGACCCATTCTTCTAAAAAGTACTCCCAAAGACGACAGCAAATCAATAAAGCTTTAGCATTTATACCATTGAAAAAGCGTGGTCTATTCCAGGATGGCTCAAAGGGAAGTCTAGTCGAATTCCATAAAACAACAGTGTCAGGCAAGGGAATGACCTCATTACAAAGACACACACACACACATCACCTCTGTTCGGGATACTGTGAATCAAACTTTAGTCCAATGCAAACACTATCAGACAAAGCCAGGACGGCATGGCACCCGCCAATGCGCGTGTTAAGAACAGCATTTTAACTGGAAGTTCACACAATTCAGAGGAGTGTAGCCCTTGGCTGCTAGCTCTGAACCGGCAGGAAAGCGCAGTCAAAACGCACCATTTTTCACAGCTTACTACTTCGGTCAAGGCGTGGAAGTAGCCTTTCAACCCGGGTCTAAAGTGGGCGTCCGAGAAAAGTGACGAATACTTCAGCGAAGTTGCTGAGTAGTTTGTTACACATGAGTTCTCACAGGCTACGTTCGCGTGAATGATCCTTGGATAGCAAAATCAAGCATCCTGTGGCCACATCTTTCATCCAGGACGTTTTTTTGCTTTTCAATTTGGCCTTCCCCCAAACCTACCATCTCGTTAAATTGTCGCCAAATCTGTTACCACGTTTTTTTTCTTCTTTGATTAGCCCCTCCCCCAAACCTACTAGCTAGATCCGCCACTGCAGACATGTTTTCAAAGGTCACCCTGGGACCCGCCTACCACTCTGAGTCCGAGATGGACTGACCGTTGGGCAATAGTGCCATGAAACTTTACATTCAAAATATAAAACTTATGTCAACTTTATGCCCTTATCATTCAAGACATATCAAATCTCGAGAAATCATTGGGTAGATTGTAACTGATAAATTATGTATTGCGACTGCGTCTTCTGTCCCGTTTTTCCCATTAGACAATCGCTATATGCGCCAACTAAGATTATACGGACAAAACGTGACAAAGTAATATCTTATGAAAAGTGGACTCAGCACAATTGTCTGTTCCTTCCAACTTCAACAGATGCTTACCCCTAGGACAAATCATACACACCATCTCTCGGATACCCCGTCAGCCCGCATCTATGGGCACCGTAAATAGTATTTAACAGTCTCCTCTGGACCCGCCAGCGAGCCAGAACAATGTGAACGCCGAGCGCCCGCGGTACTTACGATGTAGAGCTGTCTCCATCTTGCGCTCCACTCTCGGAGTGTCTGGGTGACTTCTGTGACAACGCCATCTTCCACAGCGGTGATGACTTCCTGCGGTCTGCGAAGAAAGGTCAACTCATCAAATGCTGTTCTCCGCCACAACTGTACAAGAATGGTTGACAAAGTGTTGATGGACAAAGCTTTCGGATATAAATCACGCTACTAGTCACCACGGAGACAGTTTCATAAAATCAGTTTCAAGTTGTGTCTAAAAAGACCACCAGGGAGCGCGACCCACTAAACACCAAGCAGCGGACTCCAGAGGAACTCTTTCTCCTTTTTCGGGGCCCTGGCTGTCGCATAGAAGTCACTCCTGCACATTTACTACAGGGTCAAATGGGTATTTGGCACATATCCCTTGTGGTATATCTCATTAACTCAATATTTGATAGCACTCATATTGCACGCGTGGTGTTTACCGTAATGCTACCGCATTACGCCACGCAATAACGTTTGGTAATAACACCGCATAACACGCATAAAAACCTGGGTGGCGCAGTCGACTAGCGCGCGCGTCTGGTCCGATCACGTGACCTTTGCATTGAGTAAAGGGTCACGGGGTCGAGCCCGCCCAGAGACAAGATTAAGCGCCCTGCACTAGAACCAGCCCCAGCCTAGTTAGTTCCGATTTCTCCTCGTCGCCATATAACCTTCGTAGTAGGTGCGAAATCTCCCTAAACCAATTGCCCACCTCACTACAAATAAGCTATATGAAAAAATAGCGCATAATAGCATAAATGCTGCCTTGAAAATCATGCAGAAGCGCATGAAGAAACCACGATTCCCTCCTCTTCAAGCGTACGGCTCGTTGTTTTGTTTTGAAGAAAAAAACAGCAACCAGCTGCAGCCGTTTGTGGTTCAACACTGTATGAAAATACTTTGCTAGGATAATCTCTAGCATATTCTTGGTATATTTAGCTAAAACTGATACCATACATTAATTCTAGTACGTTTGGACTCGAAACATTGAAGTACCCGCTCTTCAACTACCCCAAACCTGAGCAGTTCTCGCTAAATAGACCAATTCCACGACAGCCTATGATTTGTCCCCCCACCACCTGTCAGAAGTCGTCAGGAAAAGTCAGACCCCCTCCCCCTCGTCAAAAAAATTCAGAAAATACCAGACCCCTCCCCTTTGGTGACTGACGTCATAGTCCCTATCATGCGACAAGATATGAACATTGACAGGAGGTATCCAAGGTCACGTAAGGTTGTCTGAGGTCACTAGCCCATGTCATAGGCTCAAGAGGTCAGTTGACACCAATCCCAGTGTTCTGAAACCGAGAACCCAGTCCGTGTCAAACTGCTCTCATCGATGAAGCAGCGCTGCGAGGAAGACGGCTGGGACCTCGTGCACACCTTTGAGAATAGCCTCATATCTCGACAAACTGGCACGACCCAAACGTAAAATTGAATTCTGCTCACACATCCTAAGCGGTACGGCTCAATAATCACAGTTTTTCTGCAATTCTGGAAAACATGGAGGGGTTGGAATCGATCCTCACCAAGTAAGGCGAAGGTTACCGGCAATATAGACAAAGCCCTTGAATCCTCACTAAAACAGTTTTCAGCAAACTAAAACTTGAGTTGCTTCGCTGGATATGTCTTGCACGTAAGTAAAGATTCATGTGAAATTTCTGACCAGCAGACGCCAATGTCGGCATTGGAACTATGTGGAGAAAACGGCATTCGCGACGATCCGATTCAATCGTGGCGATTACGATCAGTTAGAAAATTGCGACACGTTCGCAGCCTTCTCTCCATCTGATCCAGCACTAACAGAACATGTCGCCTCGCCGCATATGGCATGGACAAAGCCATCCATCACCCGTGCACTCCGCTCTGGTGGGACGTGGGGAGACATGCGAAGTCCGTACGTGGGTTGTGCACCCCCTCGCATACTCCCGTTACACTAATACAACCTTCTCTCGCCTGAACACTCACACGTCTGTTTAAAGATACTCAGGACCGCGCACGAAAAATGTACGAAATGAGACAATTTCACGAGAAAATATTTGACATTAAAAAACGAACGTTTTCGAGAAATATCTGACTTCGCAATTCAATCCACCTAAAACATAAAAACAATAATCCACATTCTGAAAGTGGAATTTTAAAATCGTGCACCAGGTGATACCCATTCTTTTGGACCTTGCAACTTATGTAAAATACCTGGTTTTTCTTCCATTTGAAACTCACCGATAATTTTCAGTCCAACTTCGTACAGAAAGGGTAAACGTATTTATTGTTGTAGAAACGTTTGCTCTTTAGCAGGTCCCAAGCGATACCGTTTCCGTTGTTTTTAGAGCATGTTTGTTATACACATGTTTTGGATGTGTTGCAAATGCCGCGATAAGCCAGCATCACAAAATTTGGTTTTTATACTAGAAGACCTATGGTGGGATAAAATCTCGAAGAGAGGAGAAGGTTTCAGAAGACAGTTTTCTGAAAATGTGTCGCCTGAGTGGAAATACATTTTAAATTTTCCAGAGCCCTATACTCTGTTTCCAGAGGTCGAATAAGCTGGTGACTTTTCGCATTAATGAATTGATGATTATAAAGAAACAGAACATTCTGCGCGGTTAGACCACTAAGTCAACTTTCCAGTTCATACAGTGGAAACAATGGTCCCGTGTCCCTCCCGGCTCCACGTCCTGTGGTTAGATCACCCCAGCCTTTGGCAGGTACAAGGGAGATCGGTGCCAAACCTAGTTCTGGGAATGCCCAAACCCTGGGATACCCCCACCGGGTCTCTCCCACGGAGAGCCACCCATGCTACAAGTCTCGTATCTCTCAAGGAAATATTTCACTCATTTTCACACGAAGCCAATGAATGGCAAAAAAGCATCCGTCGGAACTCATATGGAGCTTGCGACAGTTCCCATGGCGTGTCAAGCATCGATCAAGGTCAAACGCTGTTTTGAAAGCCACCAGCAGTTCCTTGACCTGACAGGCAGATTTGGAAGTGAAAGAAATCGGGCGATGCTGTCAAGTTCAGTATCTGACTAGTTTAAATGTCCAGCAAGTTGGTTCTCAAAGCTTTTGAGCTGATTTTAATTGGAGCCCGGTACACTTCATAAACTCAGAAGTGCCCTGGACCCATTTGGTTCTAAGCACTAACTATGACTAACTCCCGTTTCGCAACCCCATTGACCGGCCACAGACCTCACCAATCACCTTCAGTGAACGAACTTCCACACGGGCGGGCGGTGTGGGAGGGAGGGACGGGGCCGCTGGCAGGCGACTCCCGCCTATTTCTGCCGGACCCCCGCCGCGCCGCTGCCGACGACCGTCGCCGCCGACGGCGCTGACTCAGGCAACAACAGGTACCGGGAGCCGGGGCGGCGGCCGTCCAGCTGGCGGCCGCAGGGCCCGTTCCGAGGCACCCTCAGCTGGTGGCTCAGTGAGAAGCGTGCAATCAAACGACGGCTACAGCGAACGGCGGCGGTACTGGAAGGCTGACTGGAAGTGTGGCTCCCGGTAGCGCTGATGCGATACCGCAGCGTCGGAAATAAAACAGCAGCCGTGCACGCACATGTATGGCAGAGAGCGCCCCGCTTCGCTCCATCATATTTAACACGCGCATTGACGGGGGCGGGTACCCGCCCCCCTCGGGTTTTTCGGAGACAGCAGAAAAACGGCGGCGCGCAGCGCCGCCGTACTTGGTGTACCTTTCCCTCATCATTTTTGCAACTTCTGTGAAAATTTTAAGGATAGGTCATCTCAGGTCAGGTCACCAGTACAGGTCAAGTGACTCGACCTCAAAAAAGTTTAAGATAGCATAAGTCGGAGCAGGGTGAACTTATCCAATTGAAACTCAAATCACATAATGGGCTCACCGAGTTCTCTAAGATATGTTCCGGTATTTTTGATATCGATGACCTAAGGTCGGGTACGAAGCATGACCTATCCATTGGTAATACATGAGAAATATGGTTTTTACTGAATAACTCAGTAACAGATGGTGATAGAGCGTTTATTTTAGCTTCATTAGACTCGCCTTGGCTTTGCGGTTCTAATGATATGCATTTTATATAATTTGACCCTGACCTGACCTCAGGTCAGGTCAAATCTTTGATTTGACCTAGCAAGGTCAAATCATATATCATTCGATTCGGCTTGCTGCGAGGATTCATATAGTTCCAGTCGTTTTGCTCTATCTTTATTTGTTAAGATGTAATGGCCGAAAAACTTAATTTAAATGTTATCCCTATTACGGCATGTTTTGACCTCTCGTGACCTTAAATGTGACCTGACAAAAAATGGTTCAAATATTTTCGATGGAGAAGCGGATGGGCTACCCAACGCCGTTTACCGTTTTTTGCTACCTACCGTGGTTCTCGAGATCTTAGGGGAGGGCGGGTACCCGCCCCTCGTCAATCGAAGGTGGCTCAGACTCCCGTAATGCGCGTGTTAACTTGGCGGTGCGGTCAAGGCTTCGTACTCATTCGAATTGTACCGAAATTGTTTTTTTCTGAATAAAGCACAGACTGGTTCCGATGAAAAACGATCCTCCATACCTGGTTTACGGAGCTTGCCCAATAATCAAGGGCTGGCCCTGTTCTTGTTAAAGAAAAAGAATAACGCAGTTTCTGGCGATGTCTCAAGCTTTTGAATTACTCTTCCCTTTCTTCGTACAAATAGTTAAAACTGGTTTTGGCATCTAGTTCATCGAGTTCATCGGGGCCTCTGCATCAGCAGGTGGAAACTTTGTCGGTGTGTTTAAAACAAATTGAATTCAAGCAATTCTGTGAACCCAACTTTTCCTGTTAGCCCAGCTTGATGCAAATGGTGCACAAACATCTTCCGGACTACCAGTATGCCCTAGCCTCTTCTTCCGATCTTTCCACTTCAAGGTTGGAAGTGTCCACGTCATGTCGCACCCATATACATATGGATGGAACAAAACAATGCACCATTTAGTAAACATATACTAACCGCTTACTGTTACAAAAACCTAGGTAAGAGAGAAGCTACCAAAGCCGACTCCAGAAGCGGCGGAAGCGGTGGATGCGGAAGCGGACAAGACCAAGCGAAAGCGAAGCCGGAACCGTTTCCAAACAGACCCGACTCCGCCGCCCTGGATCAACGTATCAAACACTTAACTTATAAGTGGCGCCATCAGCAGCCAGGTTCACTTCGGTCAGCCACATTTGCACTATGAGATATTCTAATGCCTTTTACATAGCTGTGTTAAACCGATGGAGTCACTAGGTCATTACAACGCTAGCGCAGCTGACCGAATTGGGCTCTGGTGTGGGCTACGCAGGATCGATCCGTTTCGTCGCCGGTTCTCACGAAACACAATATGTACCTCTGCTGCGATGTTCTTCTAAAATTGGCTCTGACCAGAGGGAGCGATGAAGCAGAGGAAGCCTGAGCAGAGGGAAGTATGAAGCAGAGGGAGCCTGAGTAGAGGGAGTCGTTCCGTTCAGTGAGGTAGCCGGGCTCGGGCCGTTCCGATCAGTCCGGTAGCCGGGCTCGGACCGTTCCGATCAGTCCGGTAGCCGGGCTCGGGCCGTTCCGATCAGTCCGGTAGCCGGGTTTGGGCCGTTCCGATCAGTCCGGTATCCGAGCCCGGGCTGTTCCGACCAGTCCGGTAGCCGGGCTCGGGCTGTTCCGATCAGTCCGGTAGCCGGGCTCGGGCCGTTCCGATCAGTCCGGTAGCCGGGCTCTGGCCGTTCCGATCAGTCCGGTAGCCGGGCTTGGACCGTTCCGATCAGTCAGGTAGCCGGGTTTGGGCCGTTCCGTTCAGTCCGGTAGCCGGGTTTGGGCCGTTCCGATCAGTCCGGTAGCCGAGCCCGGGCTGTTCCGATCAGTCCGGTAGCCAGGCTCGGGCTGTTCCGATCAGTCCGGTAGCCGGGCTCGGGCCGTTTCGATCAGTCCGGTAGCCGGGTTTGGGCCGTTCCGATCAGTCCGGTAGCCGGGTTTGGGTCGTTCCGATCAGTCCGGTATCCGAGCCCGGGCTGTTCCGATCAGTCCGGTAGCCGGGCTCGGGCCATTCCCATCAGTCAGATAGCCGGGCTGGGCGCCGGTTTCGCGTTCGCTTTCTATGGGTGGCGGCGACCCTGTGGCGACCCATCTGCGGCGCGCGTCTGAGAGCCGGCGCACCGAAAGTGAAAGCCGAGCCGGCGGCTGGCGCTGCAGCCTGTTATCGGGGCATCGGACAGTCAGCAGCGGACGTGACGGCAGCCGAGAGCAAGCCGGGAGCGGGGCGCACCTGAGACGCACGGGCGTCCACAGCGGGGACACAGGGGAGGTGTCCACAGCGGGGCGCAGCTGAGACGCAGGGGCGCCCACAGCGGGGACACGAGGGAAGGCGTCCAGTCGGGCACGAGGGAAGGCGTCCCGTTAAGTGGTAAACCAGAACATGGACTCGGGCGCGATTTCTACCTTTTCAAGCGCCTTTCACACGCCTACACCAGAATTACACCTGTAGTTCTGTAGAACAACCTCGGAGGCGCTCTTCATAACAGCTATCAAATTAAGGCTTTGGCTCCCACCCCATGCCACTCCCAACCCTGCGCAGTCATCACCACGCCAGAGCTCGCGGTGACGGCCCTGCGGAGACGGCAGGTGTGTACACGCGGCCGCGGCACTGAGAGTCCATCGGGGAAACCGCATACTTGCATTTATCGGTCTCCGATAACAGATATGACGGACAGTTTCTTCGTTGAAAGGTAGGTATGCGCAAGGTTTTCTAAGCTCGTTTTAGATGGAGCTGGCATGACATTGGTGAGAGAAATTCCAGGAGAGTATGTTCCATTCGTACATATTACACAAACGAGGGATTCACACCTGCGTTTGCCTGCTTCGTTTACATTATCTGAGTCTATATTCTTGTTACAGGTTTCCTCTGCATGATGCTAATCTCCCCATTTCCGGGCCTTATTCAAGTTCCAGAACAGTCCCATGGAAGCCACATCAGGTTAATCGGAAATGTCTGTAAGATACGAAAGTTCTCTTCACGACTGCAGAGGGCAATCTATGACTGCAGAGGCCAAACTCCCCATAAACCAAGGTGGTGGTCATGAAGAGTATATCTTCATTAATGATCGTTTATTGGTCTCGTTCACCGTTAGGCTCTCTAAACTAATTATTGCATTTTGTTTTCTGATGGCTGTGGAAGTCATTAACCGGTGAAACCAAGCCCCAATGTGATCAGCGAATCACCATTTGACCGCGGAGCCAAATGAGCAAAATTATCATATGTAAGGACAGAATGAGTTCGTTGTCAAATCAGTCCGAGTAAGG